>JAHBCN010017787.1:0-17923 GCA_019359885.1 Listronotus oregonensis
TCAAATGTAAAAAACAAGTTGTCTCTCAATTCAACTAAAAATGGAATAAATAAAAAACCCCAAATTTAAAATATGTTTTTAAAAAAAAATAATTAAAATTGGCATATTTTATAATTTTAATAAAAAATATTTTTTTCCCCCTTTTATTTATTTTTAAGTTTAAAAAAAATATATATTTTATTCAATATTATTATTTAAATTTTACTAAAAAAAAACAAACCAAAGACTTTAGCGAAAAACCAAGACCGGGTGGTGCAAGACCAAGACAAGCCAAGCCCTTCCCTTTAAAATTCCCCAGACCAAGACCAAGACTGGTTGAAGCCAAGACCAAGACCAAGACCCCCGGTTTGGTTTGGTCTTTTTGCTCATCATAATTCAAATGTATGAAATGTATCGTATCCATTTTTATGCACTTCATTTTTAATTATTATTATTATTTTTTTTTTTAAAAAGATCCGAATGCGACCCCGGCCCGCCCCCGGGCGTCATGGGAACCCCACGAAGACCACTCCTCCCGCTCGGTCGTGATCTTCGGCCAAATTCCCTCTAAAAAACCCAAGGACAAAAGAAAACAGGGGTTTTTCCCCCCCAAAAATTTTCCACCCCCAAAACCCAAAAGGGTTTTGGTCCCCGGTTGAAAGTTAATTTTTTTCCCCTTTTTTATTATTTATTTCCCGGGGCAACTCTTCAACCAAACCCAAAAAAACCTTTAGGGAATTAAAGGGGTTTTAATTGGGGCGGGTTTTTTTTGGGTTTTTCCCGTTTTTAAATTTTTTTAAAATTCATTTTTTGGGGCGTTTTATTTTTCCTTGCCTTGAATTTGCCCCGGGGGCTGGAAAATTTCTTTTTCGATGCCGTAATAATGTTTAGGTGATAATAAAGTCCCGAACGCATCGTTATGTGGTGGATGTAACCCTTACAGCATGCATGGCGTTTATTATTATTTTAAATTTATTATTATTTTATTTCGGCACCCACACCCGTTTCCCGCACGCCTATGCAATGCCAAAATTCTTTTTAAAAAATTGGCTTTTTTTTAAAAAAAAAATTGATAACGCAAAAGTGCTCAAGAAAAATAGCAATTGCCTGTAAATGGAAATAATATATTAAAACAATATTAAATGGGTAATTATTTTACCCTTAAAGGTGAACTACTTTCCTTCAGTTACCCAACCCAAAAGTAATTGCTACATAGCACCCCATAAACTCGTATAATTCACTTCTAAAAAGATAGTGTAAAATTTCCGTTTTCCGTTTAATATTCTTTTATTTCAGAAAATTATGGCTAAACGTATTAAGAAAGCTATTGAAACCACAATACAAAGGTATATAAATTGTTACAGTATAATACATAATTGGCTATATGTGCTAACTGTACTTAGATGTGTTCAATTTACCTTAGATCAGTTATTTTTTTAATTATATGTCTAGGTATAACTTTAGTAAATGAAAGATATAATACACAATATTTTGACAGATTTTATTTTAGCTGATCCTATTTTTACAATATTATTTGGTTAAACATTGTTTTTGAAAGATGACAGTCTTTTTTTGGTAGATCTAATTCTACCAATTCTAAAGTTTGACAGATGTTACCAACATAGTATTTATTTAATTTAACACTTAGGACAGTAGCGATCAAAAAACTTAACGGGAAAGTGTCATGTTTGTTTAAAAATGAAAAAGAAAAGTTGAGCCACAATAATTACTTTAATTTTTAAACAAATACTCAACAACATACATTATAAAATTAATTAAAATAAGACACACACACAAAAATTTTAAGTATATCTGTCGCACTCACATGACGTAATTGTCCATTTCATGAACTAAATGTTCAGTTCCTGAAGGGGAACCAGATAGTGTAATAATTTTTTTTCTACTCCTATATTAGTAAGAACCTAATTACACCGTCTACTTTATCAGTAAATCTCTAATTACAAACACTATACTGTAAGCCAAAAACTGTGCGAAAAGGGCAGTTACGTAATATATATATATATATATATATATATATATATATATATATATATATATATAATATATATATATATATATATATATATATATATATATATATATATATATATTTTTATATATATATATATATATATATATATATATATATATATATATATATATATATATATATATATATATATATATATATATATATATATTACGTAAAAATTCCACAATCGCATTAGCCGACCCCAAAATCTTGAAAACTTTCAATAAAATTTTAGAAAACTGGTTTATGAAACAAATAGCATCGCCTTGACAACGCAAATGTTTTTTTAATTATTATTTGTATTGTTCTTAAAGTTTACATAATCTTCTGCTTTTATTTAAAAAAAAATTTAAACATAAAGTCGTAGAAAAAGTATAGTACACAACTCGAGTGGTAAGCCCATTACACACTCTTTGAATTACGGTACTCGCTCGCCCCGCTCATTGCCGTAATTTCAAATCGTGTGTAATGGGCTTCTTACCACTCTCGGTACGTAATATACTATTTATTTTACCATCTGCACAATATTTTTGTCCAGTTTATAAAATTGATATACCATTTTTTTATTTGGTAAAACGAGAGGGTATTTCAGCATCTGGACACAAAAATCATCCAGTTCATGTACTATTTATTTGGCATTTATCTATTTACTGTAATACAATGCAATGACCCAACATTTTTGGTTAGTTGTTGTTAGTTTTTCCGTGTAATGTTGATCAACAAGCGTATAAAAATTATCTTTGATATTAAACATTTTTTGCTTTAGTAGTTCAATATGATGTTCATGCCATTCAAAACACCGACGACTGATGTTTCACTAACAGGGTCGTATCTATGTATGGCCGCGCCCTTGGCGGGGCTTATAATTTGGGCCCCCTGCCACACAAACGTCGAGTTCGGTTTTTTTTTTTAATTTTACAAAATTAAAGTACAAAGTTGTAGGTTTAAAGTTTTTTGATCCGAGAATTCCGTTTCTTTAAAATACCAATTTTGTCGTGGAATTTATGTCAAATTCTATATTTTCGTTATATGAAAATATTAGACTACTATTTGAAAGAGACATAATTTACATAAAACAACTGTTTGTATCTGATTGAAAAAAGTGTCGCGGTAGCATTGGTTTTATATTTCGTACTGTCTTAATTTAATTAAGCCAACGTAACAACGCATAATAGTTCCGAGAAATATTGGAAAATATTAATTTTTCTAAGCTATTTGTAGTAAAAAAACTAGTGCTGTCTCCAATTTATAAAATACCAATTTATCTGCAGCTTAAATTAAAAAAAAAAATAAATAAAAAGTTACATTCTCGTTGTGGGTATCAGGATAAATTAATATTTTATTAATAACTCATAGATTTTTTTAGTCTTAATATATTAAAAATAATTAAATTTAGTATTCAAGTTGAAAATTTGTTATAAAATTTTTCTGTTGTAATTTATTTATTTAATTAATTTTGTCAATGAAACATAATAATATGACTACGGTTCTGACAAAAAAAAAATGTTTTCATGGCCGATATTGCGCCTCCAGGTAGCTGCGCCCTTGGCGGGCGACCATCTCGCCACCGCCTAAATACGCGCCTGTTCACTAAGTGGACAAATGCCAAATATACAGTACAGGAACTGGATGATTTCTGTGTCAAGATGATGTAATATATTCCCTCTCCCCAGGTGGAAAAATTAAATATCCATTTCAAAAACTGTCCAGATAGTGAAATAAAATATTATTAACTGGACTGGGTGCGACCAAGGCAGTTTTAAGGCGTATGGAAGCCCAATACTGTAGAACAAAATTGTCCAGGCGTGCAGGGCAGGGGGGAATCAGGGGGATTGGCCTCGCAGAAAAATTTCGCAATGAATAGTAGGTCAGAGCCGGACTTCCATAATTCTTTTTTACTATCTATAAAGTTGACATATAAATGTCCAAAATTTAAACATTCACTTTTTTGCACAAAATTTTGGTTATTAGACGATACTACCCTAGAATATTTAAAATTATTGTGTTTTTGGATTTTATATCATCTGATATAATATGGAAAGAATAGATGGCGCCACTTTACAGCCTTCTTTTAAATGGTCAATTTTGGGAGTTTTTTATTTTTTTACCAAAAATCTTTGTAAAAAAAAAACACGATTTTTTAAAAAAAAATTTCAAACATTGTATGATCGTTTCATGTACCATATTTTTATAAAGAAGGGCAAGATAGTGTTAATGAGTTTAATTTAAACCCCAAGATTGTGGTTGTACATTAAAAAGTGAAAATTTTATAACTGCTTTTTAGGCATATACTTTTATAATAACAAACATTCATGGGGACAGAATAACAGTGGTTAAAAATTTTTGCCGGTATTTCCATTGAAACCCCAGTAACCATTAAATATTATGTGTATACAGGTATTGAGCTTAAAATTTGGGTAATGTAAGTTTAAGAAGCCAAAAATCTAATTTCTTTTTAAAACAAATAAAAAAAAAGAAAAAAGAATTTTTCCCCTTAATTAATACTTTCTTTCATTAAATTTAAAGGGGGAATTATATATTAAAAATTGCTAAAATAAGGTTTTTATAAACCCAAAAAAAATTTTGCAACCAAAAAAATAAAATAACAAAAAAACAATCGAAACTAATAGGGCCCCCCATAAGTAAATCTTTCTAATTTCCCCTGTTTTTCGCCCTTGAAGTAAATTACATTATTTTTTTGGGGAATTTGTTTTTCCCAAAATCGGGGGGGCCCCTTTTAAAAAGTTATTTTCATACGGGGTGGACATTTTTTGATCGAATTTTGCATTGGGCTTTTTTACATTTTAAATTTCCTTGGGTGCGCTTGCAACCAAATAATCCAAGCGGCGACCGTCGTAAAAGAAGTTGAACCAGAATAAGTACAAAAATAGGTTTTATTACTTTTTGGATATTAGACAACTAAAAACCAATGGTCTGGCGATCTGTAACTTGCCCAATTTTTTTTAAATTAATTTTTCTTTGTCATGTTTTTGTAAAATTGATATATAAGACATTGGTACAATGTTTAACTATTCGAAGGAGTTTTGATCAGTAGTGTGTTTTCTTAAACACGATGTGTGAGTGGAGTAAAATAGTCGTTTAATAGAATTCTACAGTACACGAACTCCCTCTGCAGCGTCGAAAAAATCCTATTCTCAATGCAAAGTATGGTAATGCCATTTACATTAGTAAAGACCTTATAAAGTGTCGGCATTTTAATTAGTTTTAAACATTTTGGTGGCTCATACACGTTTAATATAGTTGTCAGACCCAGCTAGAAACTATTTTTACCATGGCATGGCTAAGATGTTTAAGATTCTGTGGTGGATTAAACAAATCTAATTTACTTAAAAGACAAATAATTTTTTTATAGTATGCTATGCTTCAAAATTAAGCACGATTTCTATAACCACAAAAGTAATAATAGCAAATATGCAGACATAACTTAATGCTTATTGGATTATGAAGGCAATATCATAATTTTAAAAATAAACGTAGTGAAACATCTATTTTATTATTCTTTTACATTCTTAATGTTGCGTTTATTTAAAACCAAACACTTTAGCTTGAGAACATTAAAATTAAATATGGCAATTAAATAGATAATATATTTTACTAAATAATATTTAAACAATGTAGTGCAGAAGTTTAAAAACAATATCTATACCTTTTTAGGTTATTGTGTTGAAAGTTACCTAATCTCCTATTTTGACCAAATTTGGTATGCGGGGCTTTTTTGGAGCGCTGACTACGAATCTGAAAAAACTTTTTGGCAACGTTTCGTCTTCAAGATATTCATCATTAAAGTTGAAAATCAAACTAACCTCATTTTCACTATATTTCCCCTTTTTTTGTACACAATTCTTGATTTTTACACTAAAGTGGCACACAATATTTTATAAACACCTTTTAAAACCTTATATTATTTATTTTATTTTATTTAAACCTTTCATGGTATGAAGACTGTCGTTTTATCATTTCTGAATTTAATATTGCCAAACATTTAGATTTTTGCTGCTACCCTATTGTTACGCCACTGACAGCAAAATAAATAATATCAAAAATGACGTTAGTTTGAAAGCTTCTGATTGATTACTCCTATTTCTTATTTTTACTTTATTTCAGGTATAAATGGGGTTATTTTTATTTCCTATCTTATATCTTACTTTATTTTTGTTGTTTGTTCTTGAAAATTTTCCTTTAGAATTGACATTTCGTCTCAGGAATTTTGAGATTTTGATTTATTTTGATTTTTATGTTATTTTTTTTACATTTGAACCCTGAAGAAGAAACAGCCACCATACGGCTTTGACTAATATGCTTTAAATTAAAAAGGATTTAGCTATTTATTCTTTGCCCAAAAATTTTCTATGTCAAATTTGGTTTAATCTGTGTTTCGCAATCTCTTAATGACACGGATACACACATTTACACACAGACATACATATATCAAAACAAAAAACATTTTTCTATAAGCGTGAGGAAAAATATACTTTTTTGCACTAATCTGCGTGCGGAAAATAGTACTTTTCTGCACTAGTGCGAAAAAGTAAAATCGTTTAGTTTTTGAAACATAAATTAGTAACTAATTATAAAATAATGCATAATTTTGCTTATAATAGTTATATATTTAAAGAAACTAAAGTTTGCTGTAATTTTGCAGTCTTTTTATAACATTTATTAAATAAAATAAAATAATCCCAATTTACCATATGTACCTAATTTACCAAATTTAATAACTTCATATAAATTATTTATTAAAAAATCCACAGCAACCAACTAATTGTTTATGCATCTATTAAAAATTTATTTTCTGTTAGGCATTTTTTAACCAAATTGGAGACACATTTTCAATGGATTCTGACGACGATTTACCACCATCGATTTATCGAAGCAGCAGAAATAGCAGGTATAAATCTCCTGTCCATGAAATCTTGTCACAGGTATAAAAAAGAATTTGCTTTGTTTGAGAGCTGTTGTCAAAGAACGGGTGTGAAGTCTTTTAAAGAAGAGATTTTTCTGGCCTATTTCTCTTATTTGTCAAAAACATGTAAACCCAATATATTATGATCTAGATACTTTATGCTAAAATGTATGATTAAGTTACAAAAGAACATAGATTAAAGCAAGTTTTTCAAAGTGACAGCCTACCTTAAAAAAGAAAGCGTTGGTTTTAGACCCAAAAAGGCTAAAGTCTTTTTAAAAGAAGAGAGATTGAAATTCATGGATGAAGCGCCAGATGATACTTTTACATATAAAAGTGGCTACGATTTTTGGCTTAGCGGGTGCTTGTCGTGGAGAGAACTTAACAAAAATATGTCTGGACCATATTGAAGGCCAAGGAAATTTAGTATTGATACACATCCCAGACCAGACAAAAAATCACAGCTCTAAAAGCTCTGTCATTTCTGGAGATGCCGAAAATGGAAAATTTTTGAATCTAAATAGAATATGCCAGTTTAAGAAAGCCGACAACACCACATAGGTGATTTTTTGTGAACTATAAACACGCAGTGTGCACAGTAGAATGTATCGGCATAATACCTTCGGAAAAATGCCATCGGACATAGCGGCCTATCTCAAACTTCCTTACACGGAATTGTATACTGGGCATAGCTTTCGCCGGTCCTCTGCAACATTTCTCGCAAACTCCGGAGAACAAATATCCAAATTTAAACGTCTTGGAGACTGGAAGTCTACATCAGTCGCTGAAGGATACCTCGAGAATTCAACAAATTTTAGAAAGTATATTTCAAACAAAATACCCAATTTTACTGAAATACCTTCCACTATCCAGAAACAATCGTCAATGCCATATTCCAGTGTACTAAACCTCTCGGTTCAAGAAACTACTTCCATAGTTGCAAAAGATTGGCTCATCAAGAACCCAATGCCACCGCCGTCAACGTTTTCCACAGAAAAGCAACTCGCGTCAGCAATAAATTTGCAAAACGCGACCAATTGCACTTTTACTATAAATATTAATAATAATAATTAGTGTATAAATTCCTTCGTTAATACATAATATTTTAATCATATATCTTTAAAATTATGTTGGTTTTCCTCTCGCTTGTAGAAAAAATATTGTTCCTAACACTTGAGGAAAGTAACTTTTCCGCTCTTGGCTGCTTACCTGAAACCCGCTGCGCGTCGTTCGTCTAACGGCAGCCGCATGCGCAAAAGTATCTCTTTCCGCACTTGTTAGGATTACGTAATCTTAATAATTATTTATTTTCTGGTTTAAAATATATCTGGTAAAAGTACAAAACGACAAAGTTATCAACCTTATATTTTCTATAATTTTAAATAAGTTTCTCATAAAGTAGGGTACAGCATCCGGACACAAAAAACAAAATTAACCTAAGCCAACAGTATAATGTAAATAAACCGACAACTTTTTGCTTTATTTCTAGATAAACTACAGATATTTCAACGAATGTTATTAGTACATGTCATATATTATTTAAATAATACCATACATGGGTACGTGGAAGTAAATGGTATCCCGTTACATAAAGGATGAAGGAATTCAAGAATATATGCACACTCATGGCATAATGATTTTTGCATTTCCGTTTGATTTATCCCATGGATACGGTACGTTTATAATTTTTATAGTTAAAAATAAAATAACAGAACATGTCATGTAAACATTATTGTTTATTATTTTAATATTATTGTACTGTTAAAATATGATTTAAATACAGTGTATTTTTAATTAGTAATATGGTGAAGTATATGGATGAAATATTTGAGTTGTAATTATTATACGGTTACACAATAAAAAATTATCTGTAGTTTACTTGAGATATGTTTTTCAATTTTTTTTTCTTTTGAACACATATCCGGGTCAAATATTGAGCTATCTTTTAAAATTATCAGTAAAAAAATATTGCATTAAAAAGAACACCCTGTACATTATGCGCTACAACGAAAGATATTTTTTTCTGATTTTAAATACACAGGGTGTCCCAGAATATGTGAGCAATCTCTCGGATAGAAAAGTCTTTGTAAAATGAATCCGTTAAATTATATTTGGCTTATTTAGTTGGCCAGGGACGGACTAGCTCAGACACAATAATAGCAAATTTTTTATTCCCCTGTATGAAAAACTCTCAACAATATTATTTTTAAAAAGCTTTAACCTTAAACTAAAAAAAGGTATCCTATATTGACATCGATAATCGGCTTTTTACGAGAAATAAAATATTATGATAAAGTTTTTTTACATTTTACAGGGTATTTTCTGATTAAATGTCAATATTTAGGAAGGCAATTTTCGGGTTAATTCTAAGAAGAAAACTTCATATGAACGTATGTCCTAAACGTCCTAACTTCTAAGATACAGAGTGATAAATTTAAAAAAAAACATTTATTATTAATACCTGTAATACCACTTTGGATATTTGATTGATACTTGGCATATATGTACTATTTATCAAGGAGCATTTTTTAGTGTACCACATTTTTTTCTAATTTCCACCAGTGTCTTCGTACAAAATTTGACCTACCTATTTTGGCAGACATTAATGGTAAGCCACTGATTTCTCTTTAAATGGAAATTATTTTTGAAATCCCCAACTATTTATAAGTAAAGTGATATCTTGATTTTTTTTAATTCGATGCATGGTTTTCGCTTAAAACAATAAAAATTGTTTCGCTTTATGATCATAACAATATCGGTAAAGAGTATCAGTATGCCGAAAAATATCTAGATTTAATTTTTCTAACTGAAAACCGTACGTCGGTTTAAAAAATCAAGGGTTTTTGTTAAATTTTTTAGTCTGACGCCGGTTTTACCTAAAAAAAAATTTTTCTTAGATATTTCTCTGCATGGTGATATTCTTTCCCAATTTTTATGCAGAGAAAACTGTTTTTATATGTTTTTAAGCGAAAAATGGATCAGATTAAAATAAATCTACTGATGAACTTAGCTTAGTAATCATTGGAGATTTGAAAAAAAATTCTATTTAAGGAGAAATCTGTGGCGTACCATCAATGTCTGCCAAAATAGGCAGCTCAAATTAATACGAACGCACGGGTGGAAATAAAAAAAAATACTTCTTTATACATAGTTCATGTATGCCAAATGTTAATAAAATATCTAAAGAGGTATTCTTGGATCCAAGAGTTGCCTCCTTAAAAAAGTAACATTCAATTTAGAAAACACATTGTATTATGTAAAAGCTATAATATAAATATATATATATATATATATATATATATATATATATATATATATATATATATATATATATATATATATATATATATATATATATATATATTTTTAAGTATATATATATATATATATATATATATATATATATATATATATATATATATATATATATATATATATATATATATATATATATATATATATATATATATATATATATATATATATATATATATATATATATATATATATATATATATATATATATATATATATATATATATATTTAGTGTATTTTTAATATCTTCCAAAGGCATTGATTTCTGTCTTTAAGTAGACCCTTGGTTTTCTGTTGTTAACTTTATTTTATTCTTTCACCTAACAAAAAAAGTCCTGTTGGGGGCGAAACCGTCTAGGGAAGACAGGGGAAAACAACGGAAAAACGATTGTCTGCAACTGTTCATTAAAACGGGTTATATTTTTAGGGGTGTCCCATTTTGGTCGCTAATATAGGCTAAATCGGAATCTGTAGAGTTATCGAATCTGCCCAAAGCACTCACGAGCTCTTTTTTGAGGAAAAAAAAATTGGCGGAAACAGATCACGGCTATCGATTTGTTTGAGAGCTACGGGTAATTCTCGGTTTTCCCATTTTGAAATAAGTCCGTATTTTTTTTATTATGAAGATTTTAAAAAAAACTAAAAGCAGGTTCTACAGGCCTTTTTTATGAACAATTCAGTGGCGTACTCGGATTTGTTCTATTGTTTATGTTTTTAAAAAAGGAAAAAACTGGGTTTTTTAAATGGGACACCCTATATATTAAAATTAAAAAAAAATCTCGTTAGTTCAGCATTTTATATGAAACACTTTGTTCCTAGCCCTAACCGTTTTCGAGATTTTAAATTTTTTTTAAAATATTTAAAAAAAAAAATTAAGGGCTGGAGAGCCTGAACGGTTTATTTATGATGATGAGCTAAGTAGCTTACCTCGGGTTTTAGTATGGTATCCAACGTGGCGCTTTCTTTTGTTTTGAATAACATTTTATATACCTAAGTAAAGTAAATTCCCGGGGAAATAAACAAAAAAGTATTATATATTACAATATTTAACATACAAAATACAATTAACAAATAAAACGAAACAAACTAACTACGAAATTTCAATCAAAATATTACATTAAGTGTTCAAACGTTTGCCCATTATTGTTTATACAAAGATGGCATCTCCCGAGCACACTACCAAATCGTTGCATTCCGAATGTGGATATTGGAAATACTCTGAATGGCTTGTTCAAATTAATTTGCAGTTCATTTATATTGTTTTTCTCGGTTTAAATAGATTTTATCTTTTAATAAACCCCAAAGAAGAAATCAGTGGAGTCATGTCAGGTGACCTGGCTGGCCACCTGACAGGGCCGTTATTAGCAATCCACTTGGACCAAAAAAATTTGTATTTAAGTGATCCACAATTCTTGCCGCGTTATGGGGTATCTTGCTGGAAATAGGATTCTTGGCTTTCTCTTAAAGGAAGATTATCTATAAAATTAAAAATGTTTCTTTCCAAAATATTTAAGTATATTTGAGAATTTAAATTTTCGTGAAATATTTCATAAGCAAGAACTCTATCTCCCGCAAAGCCACCCAAACATTAAACCCAAAAATCGTCCTTGACGTACCCTTTGTACCTGTTGATGAAAAGGGGTTTTTTTGGGCCCTTTGGGGTTGGTTTGCCCGTTAAATATACCATCGCTGGTCACTCGTGATTCGTCAGTCCATATGATTTTACCGGGAAAAGCCTCATCGGCATTTAATTGTTGGATATACCATTCACAAAACTGGATTCTTCTTTCCGCATCCCCTTTAAAACAGAAGATGGGGTCTTGCGTGACGTATAGCATTTATACTTGTGCTTTTAATATACGGCAAAATTTTGAGCGAGGGAAATCCAATATTTGTTTCAATGATTCTGGTTGAAGTAGTTGGGTCGGCACCGACGCAAAACCAATACGTTAATGCTAGTTACTTCGTTATTTTCCTTTCTGTAACTTTTTTCGGTTTTTAAAAGATCCGGGTTTATCAAATTGTCTACAAGTCTCTTGAAAATTGTCGGAAATGGCTGTTGACGTTCTGGATACCGCTCATAGTATAAATCACAAGCGCTCTGGCTGTGCTTATTAGATTCAATATAGCATTCAATCATATTATATTTTTCAAAACTTGCATATTTATCCATATTAACTTTTTTAAAAAAATAAATTTAAATGACAGCAAAAGAAAAAAAATACGTGTATGCATAAGATGACAACTAGGAGCCATGTAGTGGGGTTAAAAAGGCCTACTAAGGAACCCTATCATATAGTTTATCTTTTCGGATGTGAATGTTATGAAACCAATTGTATTAATAAATATTTGATTTTTTTGAAACTGACAATTCTTAAAGCATTTCTAGTTAACCTGAAGCTGAGCAAGCTCATAAATAAACCGTTCAGAAATATCAGTCATTATTTTTTTTAAATATATTTAAAAATTCAAAATCTCGAAAACGGTTAGGACTGGGAAACCCAAAGTGTTTCTTTGAAAAATGCTTAGAATTCAACGTAGATTTTTTAATTTAATAATATATAGGGTGTCCCATTTAAAAAACCTAGTTTATTACCTTTCTCAAAAACTATAAACAATAGAAAAAATCCGAGTACGCCACTGAATTGTTCATAAAAAAAAGTGTCTGTAGAACCTGCTTTTAGTTTTTAATATCTTCTATAATAAAGAAAAATGGGGAAAACTTATTTTAAAATGGCCGAAATCAAAAATTTTCTGTGGCTCTCAAACAAATCGCGATAGCCGTGATCTGTTTCCGCCTTATTATTTTTCAAAAGGAACCTGGTGTGATCAGATTTTCGATAACTCTTACAGTTTCCCGATTTAGCCTATATTAGCGACCAAAATGGGACACCCTGTACATACCGTGACAGTAAAATTTTTTTCCTATTTTTCATCATTAAAACCTACTCCGGTAAATACTGATGTCGATTTGTAAATGTGATTTTAGCACGCCCAGGTAAGATTTTAATATCTTCCCGAAAATTGATTTTGTCTTTTAAAGGGCCCCCGGGTTTTTTCTGTTGTTTTGTGCACTCGGTACTGCCCTATTGAAAAGTCCTGTTAGGCAGGCGAAACGCGTCTAGGGAGGACATCTGAAGACTGTCGTGTATAAAACTTAACCTCGCGATATTCCTAAACTTAGACGTAGAATAGTGGAGGAGTGTGAGCGGATTACCACAGAGGCGTTTCAAAAAGTGACGAAGGAATTAAGCTCCGACAGTACCATTCTCTTACCAACAATGGCGAACATTTAGAACATTTCATTTAATTTATACTTCTTCTTCTTCTTCTTGTGCCCTATCAGGTCCCCTAACGTTGGCAATCACGATGGCGAGCGAGGGATCAGCTCGCCATCGTGCCTGCTGTCCATTTCAACAATTGTTCGGCTCTATGTATGCCGTCATTCCCGCAAAAAAGAAAAAATAGAAAGCCGCAGGTGCGTAGGAAGAAAAAAAAATCTTCTGGTTGAAGAACATTCTTTAACTAGAAGATTTGTTTTCCTACGCACCTATTCTATTTCTTCAATTATAAGCTATAGTATCTGGTAGCGATTTCTTTTGAGAACATGGCCGAGATATGCCAGTTTTCGGCATTTAACTGTTTTAAAATTTCACGAACTGTATTTGCCCTGTCTAACGGCCGAGTGATCATCGCGTTGTTAAATTTGGCGATGGACTTAGCAATTGTTAAAAGTTAACAACGGTTTAGAATGTTTAACGAAAGTCATTGTCAGTGTTATTCAATGATTTTAGTAGGCAACCTGTCAAAATCTGACATTTTGTTAAACATTCTAAACCGTTGTTAACTTTGAACAATTGCCAGAATCCCTGATAAATTTAACAAGCGCATCGGCCGTAAGACTGCTTCATTTCTTTGCAAAGCTACCCAAAGTATTCTTAGCATTCGTCTATGTAACACATTTCAAATGCTTCTAGACGGTTGATTGTGGTAGCTTTTAGTGTCCAGACTTCAGCTCCGTACAACACAGACCAAATGTAGCATTAAATCATTCTTTGTCTTAGCTTTAGGTTTGAGGCTGTCATTACAAAACATTGATCCCATCTTCTTGAACGTTTTACGGGCTGATTCAATTCGGCATCTAATTTCCCTATCCGGGTCTAGTTGCTCAGTGATGTAGCATCCGAGGTATTTAAATTGGATACTCTCTCAACGTTCTGTTCATTAATCTGTACGATGCGTTGATGTATGGCCGACAGCTAAAGACTCTAAACTTTGTCTTAGCAACATTTATATTCAGTCCCATTTGCTGTCCCACTACTCTTACAGAATTTATGAGATTTTGGAGACCCTGAAGATCATCACATAAAATAGCCATATCGTCAGCAAGGGGATGGTGTTAGCGTTGATTTTGACCCGAATTCTTTTTCATAAAGCCCCTTTAAAGACTTTGTCCGAATATAGGTTGGACAACAGTGGAGACAGATGGATTTGACGTTCATCTGTAAATCTTCCATTGACTCGAACGACTGCCTTCTGTCCCGAGTACAGGTTTTTAAATTATACTCAAACAATGTAATTCTAACGCTAGTAAAATATTAATAACGTAAATACAATGTAAATAATAATTATTTTAATTTGAAAGTTTAAAACGGCACTACTCTGTGAAAAATAATCCGACTTTAAAAAAAAAAGGTAAGGTTGAAAAAATACTTTTAAAAGAGGTACTACATGGTACCTCTTTTTATTAAATTTAAGTGATATTCAGTGTTGCTTAGGGGTAAAACTGCAGGGTGGAAAAATATGTCCCCCGTAAATATAAATTTAGGATTTTTGTTTTTTTTAATGATATTTAAAACGTTATTTTGGGTGGCTAATTTTGAAATGAAAGCCCTGTATATTTTGCATGTAAGTACAGACCATTTCTTTTGAACCTTGTAACGAAACATTTATTTTCATTATCTGTTCATCGTTTTTCTTTAAAAGCAAATACATTTACGAAACAACATAAATACGCGATTATAATTTATTAATAACATAGTAATATTTAGTTGAAATAAAGTTCCTACCTGAATATTGTTATTTAATATTTATACTATCATAGTTTATAGCTTCTCTCTTAAATTAATTATAGCCCGAAACGATTCTAAAGGAAACTATTAGAGCGTTGCAGCCTAATCTCACTGCATCCATCGCGGTCTATCTTTTCTTAAGCATTAACGCTATGCGAAGATCTACTTTGCTCTCTTTTTCGAGTTCAAGGAAGTGGCATTGGCGGTCATTGACTAAACGACCTTGTGGATTCCATTGCTTCTGTTGCGTTTATTCGCCTATTTTGCAAATGATATTACTTTAATTTTATGGTATATTAGGAATGGTATAATGGTATTTCTTTTTATGCTATTACTAGGAAGTGTAAAATATTCTGTTCAGTTAAAAATAAAATAAGACATTTTTGCAGGTTAGACATGCATTTATGCAGGGGCGCATTTAAGGGTTCCTAATCCATAAGCACGGATACACAGACATTCGACCCCCAAAAACCGCCAAACAAATTTGACCGTACCCTTTTCTTTGTACAGGTCTGGGTTAAAAGCTGTGTATTATTTTGTAACTAACAACCTAAAAGATGCAGTTGATATTTTAACAAAAACCAACCTATTTAAATGGCTTAATATTAAATTTAATTTAATATGAGTCTACCAAAAACTATACATTAATCTTTTGACTTAAATATGTAATACTAATAAATAATAATTAATTAATTAACTAATGTACCATCTTTATGACACACCCTAAATGATGCAAAACTAAAATCACTCCATTAAAACAAGGAAATAAACTTGATGAACTTAAAAATGGCTGCTAATATTTTGTTGGTCCCCCTTTATAATAAATTACAACTTTTAGTCTTCCCAAAATTAACTTTCGTGTAAAATTTTGGTATAAGCACCTATATTTTTTTTAAGTTTATCTTTGTTTAATATTGGAATGCTGTGCAATTAACAAATAAAGACAATGGAAGTCCAAGATTTTAGTGTTATTGAAACTTTTGGTCAGTTATAACGCAAACAAGACCAAACCCTATATGACGTGTGTTTGGGATCGTTATTGTGGTAGAATCGATAATTGTTATTATTATTAATATTGAATTTTTAAGCCCTAGCTGCAAGGTGTTATTTTAATATGTCTAAAAACATAATGTGGTTTATATTAGGGTTAATAAAATGCATATTGCCTCCTTCTGCAGATGACATATACCTCCTAACATCACTCTATCTCCTTCTTCACCAACTGTACTGTGGCTTCAGTTTATTTTGGTTTTATCAGCAAATATTACAGAATTCCAGAAGTTAAGTTTTTCGACAAATGGTTTCTGGGTCACATCTTTCCACATCGTCGCGTTATTTCGGCGCACTTTTTTAGCGTTATTTGTAATTTCTCTTAAGATCCCTCTTTCTTTACGTTCGTTAAAAATCGTATTTTGAGCTACCCTCGGCTTATTTTCAATCCTAATTTAATTCCGGTACCGTTCAATGTACTGGATGGTTGATGTACTTTTATTTACTCTTTTGGGTATGCTTAGGTGGCTATATCCATTTCTGTAGTAGACAATATTTTAATTTCTTTCAAGAAATTATAGTTCGAGGACCCATTTTTAAATAATTGTGTATTACTTGCTAAAAATCTGCATTAAAATGTAAAATTATAAATAACAATCAAAGTTAAAAGCTAATGCAAAGTTTTGTTTTGATTCAGCTGCATCAGTTAAGCTGTGAGCTTGAAATCGTACATTAATTAATTGAATATTTGTTGGTATTTAGATATTGCATACTTAAAGTAAAATATTTATGTTGTACACGTCTTCAGATGACTAAAATAAATTTAATTTTAATATGTCGTGATTTTCAAATAAATTTTGAGCCTCGAAAAAAAGTACTTCATTTTAGTTGTTGCTACATTATTGAAACAGTGAGTCACTGTATCTACTGGGTTTTGCAAAAATTTGTTCCATATCAATGATCTTTCTAAAAATCTATAAAACAGATATATTTAAATATGAAATTAATTTAATTTTTAATTGCCTAAATAATTTAAGTCTTTTCTTTAGCTGAAAATGTCCATAATTAGGATTGGTTTAATTTTTACCTTCCTACCTATCAAGACGGCTTCCAGGGAAAAAGAAGAACAACAAGAAGAATTAAGCATAATGGTGTAATGAGCTGCTTGATTAAACTTATTGGTGTTGCTCTGATTTATTGACGCACAAAATTTGTATTGTAACTTGGTACTTGGAAAGTCATTTAAACATATCTTAGCAAAGATATAAAAAATCATTTAAAATTACTTTTTTGCACTGTGGCAAATTCATTCAAAACTACAATAAACATATTATTAAAAGCATTTATTTGCATAAACCAACTTTTAAAAAAATTATTATAGAAAAACCAGAAAATAATTTTTACGTTTTTGCATTTTGGAAATGAGCTGAAATTCAATTCCGCCTTCTATTTAAAACAATCCACCATATTCGGTAATGAGCATTTTTATTAGTGAATAACTTTAGCTGCATGAAAAATAAAATTAAACAAATCTCGATCAATCGATACATTTTTGTCAAAATAATCTAGAAATTGTCTATTTTTGATACCTACTTAAAAAACTTATAAAA
>JAHBCN010017788.1:0-18002 GCA_019359885.1 Listronotus oregonensis
AACTTTTTTAAAAATTTGCCTGGTTAAAGTCTCCTAAATTGGATTAACGTATTTTACTAAGACAAACCGATAGAGATATATATTTAATAATGTATTAAAACTTTAAATAAAAACTAAGAAAAAGCGGTACAAGGGACATTATTACATTCCTTGTTGTATTTTTTTAAATATTGTTAGTAAAATGCCAATAGCATAATAAAAAAGTTTTGTCTTTATAATATATTCGAGAATTTATTAAGAAAAGATATATAGAGATAATATCAAAAAAATTTTAAGAAGAATTTAACGCGTCGTAGAATTTAATTAATATTTAATAATTAAATAATTAGTTAATTAAAAAAACTTGATGATTTTTTTCTATTTTGGGCTGTTTTTGTCGTTTGTTTCGATGTGTGATACTTCCACGCAATGAATAAATTGGATTAAATAAATTCCCTATATATAGTTGAAAGCCACCCTTAAGCTAAATTGGTTTTTACGAAAAAAGCAATTCCTTCAGTTTCGTTCCAATGTGCCTCAGTGGTAATATCCTACCTTGAAATACACTGACAAATTAAACCAAGATAATGTGTTCAAGCAAGAAATAAAAAGGCTAAGACTTGGAACTTCCCTTAAAAAAAAATGTTAAACGAAACCTGCTACCCGTCTATATGTTAAAATGGCATATGAACTTTATTTACGAAAACGAGCCCAACATAAATAAATAAAAATTTGGATACCAGTGGAAATTAAATAAATGATTTTGATAAAAAAATGGATAACGTGTTTTTCCAGAACATTTTTAGTAATATGCAATACACCCACAGGCAAAATTATGTAGCTGAAATCCGATCAAAAAGGTAAAATTAACACTCATTTTTTTTAAACAAAAATAACACAAAAAAACTCTAATAGGTAAATAAACTTTAGAAATATTATGCAACCTAATATATTTAAATTTTTACACTTTACATACTCTTTAGCTTTTTTTAGTAAACCCTTTAGATTCAGACAAAACATATTTTTAATGATAGCCTTTTTAGACTGTAAAAAACAAAAATTACCTAAGTAGTACATACAATATCAACTAAACCTTATTGACCCCTTTTTCTTTAAGCGATATAACCTTAAAACAACCTTTTTTTAGTACTTCTTTTCAAAGAGGTTTACACAAATAAAAGTCTAAAAGAAGTGTGTTCACACACACACACACACAGGACACAAAAATATATGGTATAGAAAAAAGACCATGCAGAGTCTGTGGAATTAACAGATGACTAGATCCGATCTTAACTGGTATTAACATAACAATAGAATAGAGTGTGGTGCCAAATTGTAGAGAGATCTTAAGCAAAGTTTAAGCCACTATGCCTAATTTAACGATTTTTTTCCTTTAACTAAAAAGGTGCGCATCTAAAAAGTAATTTTAACGCTAACAAAGCACTTTGACAGTAAGTGAAACCTTTTAGGGCCAAAAGCTTACAAGAGTCGCTTTTCTAGAGATAAGTTGCACTGTTGTTAAAGCTTTCTTAACTTAAAGGGATGCTCTTAATGGTTTAAAATAAAGCAAAAAAATCGTAGTATATTAACTTATTACCGCAAAAATTAACGCTAATTTAACGCTTGGTTTTTCGCTTTTTTATATATTTAAAATTATATTATATTTTATAATATATATATATATATATATATATATATATATATATATATATATATTTTAAATATATATATATATATATATATATATATATATATAAAAAAATATATATATATATATATATATATATATATATATATATATATATATATATATATATATATATATATATAAATTTTTTATATTTTCTTGGGCATGTGGTTCTTGTTTTTTTTTAAATTTCCCCAAATAAAAAAGTTTTCATTTCAATTTAATTTATTTTCAAACTTTCCCTTTTTTGGCCTTTCTCAATTCTACAACAATATAATTTATTTTTAAAATGTTTAATTTGACACAATTTTTAAAATGGATGTAGAGGGTTTTTTTAACAATTTAAAATTTTATATTATACTGTTAAAACTACTGATTTCTTTCGACTCACCCCCAAAAAGGGGAATCATTAAAAAAAAAATATATGTTCACAAAATTTAAAAAATTTAAAGTCAAAATTTAAAAATTTAGAAAGACAACACACAATCTGTACATACAATACGGTTAAAATATTACTATTAAGATTGGCTTAGGTATTGAGATGTTGGTATGTTTTTTTCGGTGTTTTTGGTTTTATTTATTTGATTATAAATAATATAATTATTTTTTTTTCCCAAATCTGATTTAACATTAATTATAATTGTCAATATTTCTCGAAAATTAATTCTTTACATTATAATAAATTTTATTAAATTTTTTTTTGTCGGTCTTGTCTTTTTGCATTTGTGTTTTTTTAAAGTAAAACATTTCCATAAATTCTCTTTTTTAATATTAAATTCAGTTTTAAAAATTTTGGGGTCTTTGGGAAAATTTAACTTATGTAATGTTTGGCTTTCGTGTTTTTTTTAATGGTTTTTTTTTTTTTGTCATATTTGTGGCCATTTAGTCGGGTTTTTGGGGGTTTTGTGTTGTTTGGCTTATGTATACGCTTGGACAGTCGTTACAATATTTCATATATTGTAGGGGCTTTTTATTTTTTGGGGTTTTACTTTTCAGAGGGAAAATGCCTTTGCAAAAAATTTTGACCTTTATGACATACAAAAAATTTTGTTGTTTAAAATATGTTTGTATATTTTCCGATAAACCTTGTATATATGGTATAGAAAAAAGTTGGTTGCATCTTTATTTGGTTGATGTTGAGTGTTATCTTTAATTTTTGTATTCGAGCTTAAATAATGAATAATTAATTTTTTTTTGGGTAAAAGGAAATAGTCTTTGTTTTTTTAAAGGCTGTATTTCTGTATTGGGGCACTAAGTTTTAGTGCTCTGTCAGCCGACAATAACAACAGTTTTTTTTTTTTGGGGCATTGGATGCTGAGAAAAGTAATTAGGTAACGCCCCGGGCCAAGTTTTTTTGTATCCATTCTGTTTCTATGCAGTTGTTTTTGGTGTAGTGTCATGTCTAAAAAGTTTATTTTGGTTTTTTTTCTTGGGACAGTCCAGAAGGTGATCAAGTATAACTACCTGGGTGTCTCAAGTGTGGTGAAAAGGGTTTGTTCCAGGGACTTAAATATTTGGAGATTGGGAGGAAAGGAAAAACTTCTGGGGGCGGTTTTTTCCCTAAAAATTTTTATACATAAAAAACGACAGTATCAAATGTCCCAAAAAACGCCCGTATATAAAAACAAAATATAAATAAAAACCGAATTCCAATTCAAGAATTCCTATATGCAATCAATTAACTTTAAATCTACTTATTTTTATACAAAGATAAATTTAAAACAAATGGGGTTCAATATCCTCAATTTCTAGCGTTAGACAAATTTTAAAAAAAGAATACTGTTATTTCTAATCTAGATATCCCCTACCTTCCTCTTACATATGTTGACGACTTATTACTGCAGCCCCAATATAAATGTAGTTATATATTGTTGTAGACATTGAGAAAGGAAACAAGCCGAAACGTTTGTAAATAAATTCAAATTGAAATGAAAACTTTTTTTTTTGGGGGAATTAAAAAAAAACAAAAACCCTATGCCCAAAAATATAAAAGAATATATTAATGGTTCAAGAAAAACAAATTTTAATATATATATATATATATATATATATATATATATATATATATATATATATATATATATATATATATATATATATATATATATATATATATATATATATATATATATATATATATATATATATATATATATATATATATATATATATATATATATATTTTTTAATTTTTTTTTTTCTTCAGGATTTTGGTTCAACAACAAATCAAAACTATTTTAGTTCCATTTAAAAAAAAAAATTTTTTATTTCAGACGTTTCGGCTGATTTCACCTTTTTATCAATTTTTTTTCTATCTAAAACAAATTATACAACTAAGCTTTGATGTTCAGACTATATGTTAACAATGTACAATTTTTTTATAAAAATTTTTAAAATTTTTTTTTATCGACTTACCCAAAAAGGTTATTCCAGATATAATTGTAACATTTTATTCACTTCACAGGTAAAAATTTTTTAAACCCCAATTAAAAAACTACAGGTTTAAAAAAAATTTTTTGTTAAGGGGAAGTCTTGGATATAATTAAGACAAAACAAACACTTTGTGGCTTTAATATATTTTCAAGAGGTGGCGGGTGATTAAAATTATAAAAAAAACCGCATCAGCCAACGATTTAGTTTTTAGAACTGTTATATAAATTAATGTTTTTTTAAAAAAGGGATGTCGCTTATATTAAATCTGAAATTAATTTTTTAACTACTTTTATTACATTTTCAATGGTCTTTTTTTGGTGTTTTTTTTTTAAGATATGGCTTTTTTTTTTATTTTTTTTCCAAAAAAAAAAACAAAAACATCGATATTTTAAAAATTTTTTTCCCCCAAAAATTGGTTTTTTTTGTCAAATTCTAGTTTTTGGGGGTTCGTTGGTTTCGCCCTTCGGCTTACGTTACTCAAAATTTTTAATTTTTTTCTGGTCCTTACATTTTTTTTTTTGATGGGAAATTTGTTGGGAATGTATTTTTTTGATGTTTGGGGTTTTATGTTTTTTTTATATATATTTTTATTTTAATATGAATGCTTGAAAAAAGGGTAAAAATATATGTTTTAATAATTATTTGATAAGGTTATAATATACTTTACTGGGTTTTTTTTTGTCAGATTTTTCTTTAAAGGGTTATTTTTTTTTAATATAGATCTTTCCCCAAATTCTCTCCTTTTAAATTGGTTCATTTTTTGGTTTTTTTGTGTTGGTATATTAAAAATTTTTGTGAATTTTTTTTTTCATGATTAGTTAGAGCGGTTTTTTTTTTGTCATATTTATGACCGTTAAGACAGTTTTGGAGATGTTGTGGGTTTTTTGGGCCCAAAGTATATTTTTTGGGGCAGTTATTACATGGTATCTGATAAACAAAAAGGTTTTTAATTTTTTTGGGTTTTTTGGTTTTTTAAGGGGGGTAAATTCCTTTTGTAATAAGTTAAAACCTTTGTGGCATACAAAAAATATTTTGGGGGGTTTAAAAAAACTTTGCAAGTTTTTTGAAAGTCCTTGTACATAGGGTATTGATACAAAATTATTATTTAAATTATTGTTTGTATTTTGTTGTGGAGGGTTATTATTTAGATTTTGTAGACGGGATGTGAAGATTGAATTAATTAGTTTTAAAGGATGCTATTGTTTATTAAAATATTTTTGGCTTTTTTTAAGCGTTATTTCGGGGAAAAAGGATCGCTTTTTTTCTCTGTCTGCCAGACCTATTATTACGGATTTTTTTTGACATATGGTGTTGTGAAAAATAATTTAAATAGCGTCCCCACCAAGTTTTTTTTTTTACCATTCGGTTTCTATTTTGTTATTTTGGTGGTATAAGGTCATGTCTAAGAAATTTAATTTTGGTTTTCTTCCATTTCGATAGTGAACAATTTTTTTTGAAAATCGTTAAATGCGTTTAGAATTCTTCGGTTTTTTTTTAGGAGTTGCAGTAATGCAATCATCTACATAACGAAAGAAAAAAAGGGATTTTTGGATTCCAAAATTGGGGGAAATTCGGTGTTTTCTAATTCTTCTAAACTATTTTTTTATAACACTCGAAATGGATGAACCCATTGCGCATCCCCAATTTGTTTATAAAATTTTTCTTTATATTCAAAATAGGTGGATTTTAAAAAAAATTCTACAGCATTTAGGAACTCGTTAAGTGGGATATCTGTGAATTTTTTTTAAATTTATCCCATTTTTTTTTTTTGATATTTACAGCTAGTTCATTGGGTATTTGTATATAGGGGACAACATCCAAAAAATAAAAATATAATCCTTAGGTATGGATATATTTTTGAGTTTTCTTTAAAGTCCCAAGGGGAACTTTGATATATGTATTGGTTTTATTTATAATATTTTGTAAAAGGTATCTTTTAAAAAGGCGGAAAGGGGTTTCCTAAAGGTGATTGTATACATGAAACAATGGGACCATCGGTACCCTCTTTTAAAATTTTTGGGGAAACCATATATTTTTGGTGGTAGTGCATTATGGATTTTTAACTTTTAGCAATGTTAGGAGAAATATAATTTTTTTGGGTTTTTATGTTTAATGATGTCATTGTTTTCTTTTTGGAATTTGGTTTTTAGGGTCGTTTTTAATTTGTTTGTATGTTTGAGGATCGGATATCAAAGTGTTCATTTTAGTATCGTATTCATCAGTTCCATGATAACATTTTTTTTTGATTTATCCGGCCTTAGTATTTTTAAATAAGGGTTATATATAATATATATATATATATATATATATATATATATATATATATATATATATATATATATATATATATATATAATATTAAAAATATATATATATATATAGATTACCCACGCTTAAGCTTCTTATAAACGTGTGCTATAATGGAATATTTTTTTAACGCTTTTGTGGTATATAGCCAAGAATCGAAAACTTTGTGTTTTATTGTGCTTTATTGATTTTATACGTATAAATAATAAGTAAGCTTATTTTAAAAATAATAAATTATTCTTACCAGCCTGTACATGCACCTCTCTACTAAGAATAGTTCCCGCGATGTTGGAAGCTCGGCAGCGATATATTGTTGAGTGGACATCCGCTCTATAGTCCTCGGCCCGAAATGGGGGAAAATATAAAGTGCCGTTGCCAAGTGATTGCCTGAAACAACATTAAAACACTAAATAATTTTTATATCGTTCTATGGAGCTAATCTGTCCGGTCGTATTTTATGGCTTTTGACAATATGGCCTATTCAAAAGTATTATAGTGTCGCTATATAAAACTAGCAAATAAAGCTGTAAATTTAACGTAATTAAAATTTTATAAACCTAAATTATTAGCGTTAATTCTGTTATATTTTCAGCTATAATTTAATAATGTACAGTGTATTTTCGTATATTTTGGACCACCAATAATTTTTAACTAAAAGGTGAAAAAGCCTAAATTACAAACAAAATTAAAAATAAATGACCATTAAAATTTTCCTAAAAAAAACCAATATGTGTTTTGTATAATATAAAATATTATTATTATTGGTATGAATAAATGTCTTGCAGAGAAATTCAACAATAGCGTTTTGTTGGTCTATTAATTACAGTGTGATTAATTAAAAACTTTTCCATTACACAATGAGCCAAGCATAAAAATAATTATTGTCAAACACAATGTGTTTATAAAAGATTTTGTCTTTAGGAAAAGGACAATTTTTATACCCTATAATATTTAATTTCTCCGGAAAAGCTAGATATTTTAGATAATATTATAAACGTCTTATGTTAAATTAAAATAAAAGTTTACATTTTTAACCCCGATGTACCAATTGCATATTAAATTTATTAAGATTTTTTTTTGCTGTGGAATTACCGACACTTCGACAGTTTATGTTTTTTTCTGGTTTCTAAAATGATGTTTTTAGTAATAGATAGTTATAAGCGTCACTTCTAAATTTTTAGGCATAACTGTTCTTAGCGTGACATGCAGTTACAAAATTTTATTTTCAAAAAATTGTGGTTTTACTTTTAAACTCTTTGTTATTGTGTTGTTGAAATTATTTGTTTAGCTTTTTGGAGCACCTTATTTTACTTGAATTATTTGCAAGATAAGTAAAAATCACTAATCAAGTCCTATGTAGAATTGCAAAATATGAGCACGTGATGTGTTTCTATGAGTATACATTTTTTCCCAACAATAATAATATTTAATTTTACATAATTTACTTTCTTTAATCTTTAAGATCTCTTTAAGCAAATAGGTAATAAAAAACGAATACATAATAAATAAGGTACAGAAGTTTCCAGAAAGTCATTTGACCCTAAACATTTACCACCCAAAAACTATAAACGTTTCTAATTTGTACGCCTAAATATCAATTTTAATTATTGGTCCGAAGGAGTCACACTACTAAACATACAATGTTATACTGTTCAAAAAAACAATTAATAAAAAATATACATATCTATATTTATTATTTATATATATATATATATATATATATATATATATATATATATATATATATATATATATATATATATATATATATATATAATATATATATATATATATATATATATATATATATATATATATATATATATATATATATATATATATATATATTAAAACAGGGTGTCATTAAAATGGTGAAAAAAAAAGGGGGGGTGATAGTACCCCAAAAAAAAGAAAAAAAATTCCTAAAAATTTAGGGCGGAAAATGCATTTAAAAAGGGGTTAGGGGCACTAAATTTAATTTAAAAAAGGTTTTTTTTTAAATTATAAGGGAAAAACGAGATAAGTTTCCCCAAAAAAAATCCTCTGCCATAAATTTTGACTCTAAATCAAATGGTGATACTGAAAAATTATTTGGAAAATGGAAAAAGGGATTTTTTTTAAGGGGGAGGGGTTGTTTCGTGGTCTTTTTTTTAGGATATTTTTTCGCAACGTGGGTTCTTTTTTTTAAAACTACCCTTTTTCCTCCCCAAAAAGGGACCTACTCTTGTTGAAAACCCCCAGAGCGATGGTTTTCGAAAATTTGGGGGGGGTTTTTTCTGAGGGGGTTCTTCTTATTGCTTTAAAAAACGAAAAAAAACCAAATACAAAATTCCCCATTTAATGCATATTTATTTGATTCATTGAAGGTATGCGGTCTTACCCCCCTTTATTTATTTTCGCATTCCCCAAAAAAATGTTCTGGTTCAAAAGTATTTTTGTCAGTTTATTGTTGTTGAAGTGTGCGTAAACGAAAAAATTTAAAATTTTTGGAATTTTACTGTGAGTGAATTGGCAATATGCATTTTATTTATGGAAGACCCCAATGGAAACGGTTTTTAAACTCCCCTTGTATGCCCCAAAAAACCCCAAAACGCAGGGCCCCTTTTCACCGGATATTTGCGAAAATTCATCAGCGCCTAAGAGATACAGGTTCATTTGAACCTAGAAACCAAGACCGTGGCCGTAATTTGACGGTACTCCGATGTTGAGGGGGCGCATTTTAGCACATGTAAGGAAGCCCCGGGGATATCGGAAAGGGGGGAATTTTGCAGGGGGGAAAAAAAAACCCCATTGGGGTGTGGATGACTCTTCATTCTCAACTCCTGTATCCATATCGCACCAAAAGGGGGTACAAAGCTCTTGCTCCGGCAGACTCCCCCGCTCGAGTCATCTTTGTCTTTGGGTTTTTTAAAGAAATTTAAAACCCCCTTGTTTTGGCAAATGTTTTATGCACGGGGGGAAGCTGGGTTTACAAAAATGGAATTTTCAATTACCATAAAAATCACTGGTCGGTAAAAATCTTCATGCTGTTGTGGAAAGTCGATACCAAATTCGATTCCCCGGTTTAAGTTTGGGGCGGGAATTCTTGGCGATAGACTTATTGGACCATTTTTTTTACCCCTGGGGGGTTAATTTTACCCCCGAAAAGTCACTTATTTCTTATACTAATAAACATTTTAGGCTAAATTCAAAGTTACCCAATTTTCTAATACATGATCTCCAAGCATTTTTTGGCGAATTTCCCCCCAAGCACAGGGGGAGATCATGTATTTTATCATGATGGTGCACCAGCTCTTTTTTCCCTAGCGGTGAGGAATCATTTAAACCAATTTTTTTTGGGGGCGTTGGATAGGACGTGGTGGTCCTAGCTTGGCCAGCAAGATCACCAGATCTTAATCCACTAGATTTCTACTTCTGGGGCCACTTGAAAACTCTGGTTTTCAGTGCCGATTAATACTGAAGAGCAACTACGGCAACGCATTATTGACTTTTCCCCAACAAATTCGTACAACACCTGGGATATTCCACAGGGTACCCAGATCGTGGAAAAAAAGGAGATGTCCATTGAAATGAATGGTGGTCACTTTGAACATTTACTATAAATTAATTAAATCATTATTTTAGAAAGGGAAATTTTTTGGATTAGTTTATTTCGTTTTTAAAGCAATAAGGGGGTTTTTTAAAAAAATGAAATTTTTTAATTTTTTTAAATTAAATTAATTTTTTACTTTTGAAACGCCATAACATTCATAAAATTTTTGTTGATTAACCAGTTAGCAACCCATCAGTGCAAACTCTTTCCTCCCCAATTTTTTTTGAAAACCTCCCCCGGGCATTTGCCAAAATTACCTTTTTTTGGAGGAAAAATTTTTAGTTTTTAAAAAAAAAAAACCCCGTTGCGAAAAAAAAAACCTGAAAAAGTTATTCACCCAAAAACCCCCCCCCTTGCAAAAACTACCCTTTGATTTTTTTCCCAAAAAAATTTTTAGTATCCCATTTGATTTAAGTCAAAAAATGGCAGATGATTTTTTTTTAAATCTTATCTCGTTTTTAAGCCTATAATTTCAAAAAAACCGTTTTTTTAAAATTACCCTTTCGGGGCCCCCCAAATCCCCCTTTAAATGCATTTTCCGCCCCCTACTTATAGGAACTTTTTTTTTTATTTTTTTAATTTTTTTTTCACCCCCCCAAATTTTTTTTCACCCCCTTTTAATAACACCCCGTTTTTTTATAAAAAATAAATATATATATATATATATATATATATATATATATATATATATATATATATATATATATATATATATATATATATATATATATATATATAGTTTATTTGTTTATTTTTTTTTTTAAACCCTTTTCCTTGATATATTGTTTATGCTTTTCCAAAATTTTTTTACATTTTCTTGGGGATAAGGTCAGGCAATATATAAAAACAGTTGCTTACTAAGCAATTTTCATCAATTTATGTCAATTAGGACGTTTCGGCCTGGAAAAAGGGGCCCTTTATCAGGTATATAATATGTTTTTTTTTTAAACCCAAAAAAAATCTTAAAACAAAGGGCTTCTTACGAAAAGCACCCATTTTTGTTTTTTTAATAAACATTTAAAATTTTAAATGACAAACAAACACTTAACTTTAAAAAAAGTTATATTCACAATAAACGGTCTTCGTTTCAACTCACACGTCACCACTTGTTTCCCCGGGAAAAAGGGAAAACCCTTTTTTGAATAAAATTTTTTTAAATGTTAAGTGTTGTTTTTTTTCAAATTTTAAATGTTTATTACACAACAAAAAAAAATGAGCGCTTTTCTTTAAACCCCTTTTTTTTAAATTGTTTTTTTTAAAAAAAAACATAATATATCCCCCGATAAAAATTCCGGCCCAAAAAAGTGTAATTGACATAAATTGGATGAAAATTAGTAAGCAACTTTTTTTATATTTTTTGGGGCCCATCCCCAAAACCCCAAAAAATTTTTTTGGGAAAAATAAACAATAAATGATTTTCAATAATTAGATCCTTGAAAGTGTTAGCCCCTTTAGGTTTCCCCAAAAACATAAAATCTTGGACTTTCATTGTCTCTATTTGTTAAATGTTATCACTTAAAAACGGTTGGGGGTACATGACTAACCCCCAAAAGTTGTGTATCAAATAACAAATAATGAAAACCAAAAATTTAAAAAGCCTTTTTTTAAAAATCAGATATTTCCCCAAAATTATTTAAATATTATTATATGACTTCTCCACAAAACAAAAAAAGGTGTAAATAGAAACTGTCATGATTTTTTTATCAATAAAAATAATTCACATATATAACTAAATAAATAATTTTATTTTAATAAATTTTTAAAAGCGTAATATGTGCTTCAATAACAAAAAACAAATTATTAAAATTCTTTTACAGTATAAAAAGTTAATATTGGAATATTCAAACAAATTTAAGTGGTTTTGTAAAATTTATGTCCAATTGATTCAAATGCATTTTCGTTTAATAATAAATGTATATATGCGTTTTTAGATGTAGCTAACAGGTCCACAAATTGATATTGTTGATACATTTCGAATAATTTAGTTATATCAAATATTTACTGTTTAGTTCCGGTATGTAAATGCGCCCATAAACCGACATTTATGTAGGTGGTTTACTGCCAAACTGATTACCACTATGTGCACTGTTCCGATTAACTGTTTTTTGCTCAATATCGGTTAAATTCTCAATCGCTAAGGGCCAGCTTTTTAATGCTTTGTAAAGTTATTAGCCCCATTATAAACACCCCTTTTACTTGCAGCTCATTTTGATTTTGCGCTAACAATATTCGCTACATGCTGCATTGGTTTCCATATTCTGGTCTTTGTTAGAATCGATTACCCCGCATAGATTTGAATGTTAAATGTATAAATTTTTTAACCGATTAGTTAAAATAATTTTAAAACGAAATTTTTCTTAGGTACTCTATTATTATGAAACCTTTATAATTTCTGTCTGTCTCTCTGTCTTTTTGTCAGTTCCTGTGTGACACACGTATATTTTACGAAATGCTCTTAAATTGCCAAAATATTTTATTTTGTGTATTTTATTAGGTAAGTAAGTAAACTGTAAAAAAGTCTTTTAAAGGTTGTGGTAAAATATTTTTGTTTAGACGTCTCACTGACGAGAAAGAAGGTTTAAAAGTCAGTTGTTAGTTACTTAGTTAGTCTACCTTGTATCTTTTAAAGCAATTGAACAGTAACTCTAAACAATATTTGGGGTAAAAGAAAATAATTTTGTTTTTTGTAAAAAAAAGGTTTAGAAATAGCAACAAATATTTATTTAATTAATTGTTATCCAAATTTATAATAACAAAAACTAAAATGTGTTTTAACTACACATTTTTAAAAAGAATTTTAAGTTATTAATAGTTTATAAACCTTAAAACTTGATCGATTTCTAAATTTGGCAGTTTTTATATTTTTAAGGAAACCGTTAAGCTTTTCACGACCTAATTTTACCATAAACTGTTTAGTACCTGTTTTTTAATAATTATCTTATCATTATCTATAGCAGTTCAGACTTGTATTAGCATTTATTTATGCAAATTAGTCCTAAAATCGGCATTAAGGATTTTTATCTTCTAAAACAAGAAATAGGCCTGTGTATATAATAAATATTTACTACCAGCTAGGAGCTACAGAAGATGTCTAATTTAGTAGGTCATACCACGGCAATATAACACTTTTTAATAAATTGTTAGGATTCTTTTACAGATTTCTTCTTTTATTAAAAAAAAGGACATTTTTGTATAATCTGTTCCGGAGTATGTATGGACTTTTTTACAGTTATTAGGACGACAACGTAATTAAGTATTTAAAACCTTTACTATAAAGTAATTTAGTAATTTGAAAAGTTTGCGTCCAAAAAAAGTCAAATAATTATAGATAATGAACAAGCCGAAATTCAAAAAAAAAGGCCAAAAGCAAACATGCACAAAGCTAGTCGGGACTCAATTTCTGAACTAACACAATTTTGAAACGAGTACTTGCAGCGGATAAAATTAAATGCACCGTCGTGTTGACGAATTAATCGCATTGGTCTAGGCAAATTGCTCGCCTTAACTCATCTTAATATCAGAATTTACACAGTGCGGCTAAGACTTTTAGTTGATTTTAATTTAAAATCTTGTTAATTTTTAATGCTAGTAATTTACTTTGGTGTAACTTTAGCTTAGCGTTTTGGGTCAATTTAAAACGAACCAAAATGATGAATTTTAATTAACTTTTACGTTATAGAGAAAGAAAAATTTTGAATTTTCAAAATAAAGCCCAATTAAAATTAAACAATTTTATAAGTTATAAAATGTAACACTTTAACGGCTGAGTGATAAATGAACACTCTTGGCAACAGGGTATAACTTAAATGTTAACTATTTGTCAAAAAATAATTTAGTTCAGGATTTTGCATTTAAAATCAAAAAACATATTAAAAAAAAACTTAACAAAATAATTATTTTGCACCGAATATGAAAAAAATTGGTTCAACACTTAACTAACTAAGTAATTTAATATATTTTCTTTAAAAACAAGAAGCACAATACTTAGCTCAAATTACAAATACTGCAGAACTTCTTAAAATTTGGGTTTTTAACAGCTTCTCTAATATAATTCATGCCTACTACATTTTATTGATACATTCCGGTAAGTAGATTCATCTAGAGTGGACAAAATATTTGCTTTATTTTTATAAAAATTAAAGTTTAAATTTATTACATATAAGTAAAACTATTTATTTACAAGAATTTTATTACTTGCTGCTCTTTAATATCCATCTATTTTTTTAAACAAAAGGATTCAAATAATTTCATGTAACAACTGCCTTTCTCGAAATCCAAGTTAAACGCACTCTAGGATGTAAAACTTGATTTAAGAATTTTTGCATCGCAATAAAAGATGTTCTTGGTTTTAGAAACTAGCTTGCGTTACTAAATATTATAATTTTGCCAAGCCACATGTTCGATCAAGTCTCACAGTGTGCGTAAGAGGAAAGGACGGCTGAAAAATACAGCTGTTTTTTCTTGGTTTTCGTGTTGATTAGTCGGCGGAGAATAGTATATGCTCATTCAGCACGTAGAGCGAGGGGAAAATGTTGCAAGTTGCAAGGCTGCCTCTAGTAGTATATGCTCCAAGGTTGTGATAGATAATAGTTTTACTAATATGTTTTAAATTAAAACATTAATTTTCTAGGAAAATAAAGCAAATATTTTGTCTACTCTAGATGAATCTACCTACCAGAATGTATCAATAAAATGTAGTAGGTATGAATTATATCAAAAAACTGTTAAAATCCCAAATTTTAAGATGTTTTGCAGTATTGGTAATTTGAGCTAACTAGTGTGCTGCTTGTTTTTGAAGAAAATATATAAAATGGCTTTGTTGGAGTGCCGAACCTTTCATTTTTCATATTGTGTGCAAAGTAATTATTTTTTAAATCTTTTTTATTCTAATATATTTTATACACAAAATTCCGAACTAAACTATTTCTTGTTATCTACTTACCATGAAATGTTTAAAAATGTGCTGCGTTGTCAAGTTTTTTTTCATTTTTCACTCTGTCAAATTTAACAATTGTTAAGTCCATTGCGAACCTTAACAATGCGATCATCACTCGGCCGTTAGTCATCTAAACATAAAGTAATAATATTTTTTTGGTAAACTATTTATTACAGTAGTTTAAAATGTGGTTATTCTAAATTTAAAGTCATATATCGCAGCCAAAATCCTAAAACATTTCGTTAATTTAGCTTATAGTATATTCAGAAGGGTTAAGCCATGTCGCAAAAAAGAACGGGCAAACTTCCAGATTACTTCTTCGACTTAAATTAAATGATGTAAACATAATTAAATTACGGTTTGAGCTTCCGTATCTCAGTTGTTTTAAAGGATATTGAAAAACACTCATTGTACGAAAGACTCGGTGAGGTAAAACAAAGTAAATACTTTAATAGTTATACTTTAATGCAGATTAAAAACAAAGAGTGTAGCTACAACCAAATTTAATATAATTTAAAAAAAAAATCGAAAAAAAATTAAAAAGATTACCTTCGTAGATCTTTATTTACAATAGTTTGTTTTATATTTTGACTTCGATAAAAAGGTAAAATAGGGTAACATAAAAAAATAATAAAATTACAAAGCTAAAAGCTATCATACTTCAAGTGAAACAACTTTTAATCTAAATATTTAAGCTCTTCATGACAAATTTAATAACACTGTTTTTGACCGATTCATGAGCCTAATGTGCTAGATAAGAATACTTATTTTCTTTTTAGTACATTGTGCATATTTTTTTTTTATTATAAATATTCTATTCTAGGACAGCCAACAAGGACGCGTTGAAATCTAAGTACTGGGTGCCGTAAGTGCCGGGTTCTTAGGTGGGTAACCCATTTACTCCCATACTTGCTTTTGCATAGTATATATAATAAAAAAGTGTAAGTTTTAAAAAATTATCTGTCTAAAATAAAGTATAAGAAATTCTCTTTTTTTTATTTTGCCAAATTTTGTTAATATTACCGATACTAGTTCCATCATTTTAAGAAGCTTTTTAATGTTTCTTCTATATAAATTGAAAGAAGATATTTTTGCTCTTAAAAAAATATTTAAAATGATTTTTAATTCTATTTAGCTAATGATTAGGAAATAATTTTGTACTTTACGTTTTATGCTATTTTGCTATTCAAATATATGACACAAAGCAGCTTAATAGAGCAATCGGAAATTTATTTATTTTGTATTTGAAAAGGACGAATAAAAGGTATTTAAACTGCGAAAGTAATTTTAATTTTCAGATCAGTAAGCTTTGAATTTATTAACTATTAATATTGCTCTTACCTTAGGCCAAATTTATGTTTTCCTATGTTTAAATAAAGCTGGTAATTTATAAGCATATTTTAAGGTTTTTTTTTTTTGTAAATTTCAATTTCATAAATTTCCTATTATAATAGAGTACCTACATAAAGACTAGTTTTAAGCATGTTTGTTTTTTTTTACAGAACAATTTTCGCTAAGAAAGTTAGTGCAGAATGGGTGTATATCGTCGAATATTAAGAAAGAACAAAATTATAGATGTTTGGCACCACTTATGTTATACCCAAGACCTATGTCACAGGTATCTATAAATATATATGAGCAGATCACGTCAAGTGGACCCCCTATATTTAACCTGAACATAAAAATTAAGTCCATGTATGTTTTTTATAAGTAGTTACCATAAAAAATTAATCTCCCAAACGATTTTTAAAAATTTTAATTTTAATAATTATTTTTTTACAACGAAAATTTTAGGTACTTTTAATTAAAATTTATTTTAAATCAACCGTTAGGGATAAATTAACGAAATATTCAGGATGTATCGTAAAAAATTTATATGTTAGTAAATATTATTAACTAAAAATTATTTGTTTATTATTATATTGTTAATTAACTTTTAAGTTAACAAATGAACATTTCATTGATTTCTCGGTAAAAATATAAAGTTTTTTTTTATAATTTCACCGCTCGGTTACGATTTTCATTTGCTATTTGCGTCTACCCAAATAAAAAGAATTTTAGTAGTCATTTTTGAAATAATTCATACGTGCATGGTTAAACAACACAGACCCACAAAAAGTGGGTGTGCTGGGTTTGGATAGGATTTTCTGGGTATTTTTCACTGAACACAAATCTGAAGTTAAAATTGGGGTCAAACAGAAATAATCAAGAAAAGGCGTAAAAAAAAGTTATAATCAAAAAACCGAATTTTCATGGTATAATACCCTTGAAAAAAAATGGATTTTTTTATTTTGGATTTTTTCTGCAAATTTTAAGTGATTTAGGATTTAAATAAATGAAATGAATGATTTATTAATGAAAATAAAAAACAAACAAAAACACATTAATAAAACAAATATTTTTTTCCAAAATTTTGGGGTTTTTTTTTAAAATTCAATTCGTTTATTTTTCTTTTTTATTTTTCTTATTAAAAAAGTTTTTTTAAAATTTTATAGACAATTAATTTTTTTTTTTTTTTTTAAAATTTTTTTTTTATTTCTTATATTTATTAAATCGTAGTCCCAAAAATTCCTGGTAGCAGGTTTCTGCCTAAATATGTGTCGTTTTTTGGGGGGTTTTTCGATTTTTTTCTGTTTGACCCCCCTTTTAACCAGATTTGTGTTCACGGATAAAAATACAAAAATTTTAGGCCCCGGCACATACTTTTTTTGTGGGCCCGTGTAATTATTAAAAATAAAATTTGTTTTATTTGTGTTTTGTTTCTTATTCTATTTATTATAATTTTGTTTATAATAATAAAAATTTTTGCGATTTAAAATGGGCCAATAAATAAAATTCCCCAAAAAGATCATGACACACATGAAAAAAATATAAACAGGGAGGGGTTTAACGACAGTTCAATAAAAATATGTCAGTTATTTATAAACCGTTGGATGATGTATATGCAATGTAAGCGGGCGGAAGATGGGAAAATTTTACTAAAAGTTAAAAAAAAAATAAAGAAAACGTCCCAAAAATTTTATATAATTATAGTTGTTTTCCTGTTTTGTTTTTTTTAAAAAGAATTA
>JAHBCN010017789.1:0-17595 GCA_019359885.1 Listronotus oregonensis
TTAGTGTTCTAGGAGTTAGATAATATTGTTTAGAACTTTTACAATATGCCAAAGGTATGATTTCAGTCGGTTCAGAAGTCTCTGCATCTTGTAAACATCGATACACTTTTAGGTCAGTTCCATCTAGAATACACCATCTTTTGTTGGAAATCAGTTTAGTATCTCGCTTATTTTTCCTTATTAGCCTATGAATGGTCATGTTGCCTTGCTTCGTACTTGCTGTGTTGATGCAAGCGGTAAAGTTGACATAAAGAATTTCATTTTTAAAGGAAAAAATGGTGCTGTTCATATTTGATTTGTTTATCACTTGGTCTCCAACAAGAATGAATTTCGGTAATTCAACCTTATATCTTCGCAGTAAACCTCTCCGTCCTGAGTTTGTTGGGTCAGAATTTATTTGTAGCTTAAACAACATTAATTTAATGGTAAACGAGCTTTTGACGTTATCAAAAACAAATTTATTCGGAAACTCCGCAATACCATGCTCATCTGGGGCGATGATTTCAGTACTAAAAACTGTTGTTGTATGTTGTACAATGCCTAAGTAGTAGCATGAAGGGGCTTCTCGGTTTTTTTCAATTAAATTGGTATCACATTTTATGTTGTCGATGGTAATTTTTCCCAACAAGCTGGTATTTTGATTTAGCGACGGGTAATCTTTATTGTACTGGCTGTCTCTTAAAGCTTGTTTTCTTAAATCTGTAAAAAAAATATATACTTAGATATTTGCTACTAACGAATCTATAAAATATATTGTTGTGTAATGGTCTAAGAGCTAAAGCCGAAAAATCATCGTCATCAATAATATGGAGTTTCTTCCGTAAAACATGTTTATTTAGTATTGTTAATTAAGTTCCCGCGCAGGCTGACAATCTATTGGATACAGGGGGTAGCAATAAGGGGTGAAAGTGCAAATTTTTTGGAAAAAAATCGTCATCGGTAATATGTCATCCATTTTGGCCACTTAAACCCTGAGGTGTCTAAATCCAAAAGGGCTGACAGTTAGGTGGATACCGAGGGCAGTAAAACCTGGTCAAATTATCCCGAGCGCTTACTTTATACAGGGTGTTTTTTAATTGAATGTCAATAATGAAGGGGAACATTTTTGGGTCCATTTTAAGAAGAAAACTTTATATGTCCTAAACGTCCTAAGTTTTGAGATACAGGGTGGCAAAATTTTCAAAAATAAATTATTAATTAATAATACCAGTCCAGTTTAGATATTTTAATAAAATTTGGCATGCATGTACTATGAATCAAGAGGCATTTTTTAGTGTACTACATTTTTTTGTATTTCCACCAGTGGCGTTCGTACAGGCATACGAACGCTGTTAGAATAACACCGATACGTCACGGTTTTATACGGGTTTGCCATATGAGACCGTGACGTATCGGTGTTGTTCTTACAGCGTTCGATCTCTACGTCACTAATTTCTTTTAAAATAAAAAGTATTTTTAAAATCTTTAATCATTTATAAGCAAAGTTGATCACTTGATTTTTTTCAATCCGATGCACGGTTTTTGCTTAAAAAAATAAAAACCGTTTCTCTGCATGATCATAACATATCTGTAAACAATATTGCCATGCAGAGAAATATCTAGATTTAATTTTTCTAGGTGAAAACCGTGCGTCGGACTAAAAAAAATCAAGAAATCAAATCTACTCATAATTATTTTAGTCCTAAACGTCCTAAGTTTTGAGATACAGGGTGGCGAAATTTTCAAAAATAAATCATTTATTAATAATATCAGTAATATCACTTTAGATATTTTAATAAAATTTGGCATGCATGTACAATGTATCAAGAGGCATTTTTTAGTGTACTACATTTTTTTGTATTTCCACCAGTGGCGTTCGTACAGAATTTGACCTGCCTATTTTAACAGATATTGATGGTACGTCACTAATTTCGTTTAAAATAAAAAGTATTTTTAAAATCTTTAATCATTTATAAGCAAAGTTGATTACTTGAATTTTTTTCAATCCAATGCACGGTTTTTGCTTAAAAAAATAAAAACTGTTTCTCTGCATGATCATTACAATAACGGTAAAGAATATCACCATGCAAAGAAATATCTAGATTTAACTTTTCTAGGTGAAAACCGTGCGTCGGACTAAAATAGTTATGAGCAGATTTGATCTCTTGATTTTTTTTAGTCCGACGCACGGTTTTTACCTAGAAAAATTAAATACAGATATTTCTCTGCATGGTGGTATTGTTTACCGATATTGTTATGATCATGCAGATATATGGTTTTTATTTTTTTACGCGTAACCGTGTATCGGATTGAAAAAATTAAGTGATCAACATTGCTTATAAATGATTAGGAATTCCAAAAAATACTTTTTATTTTAAGAGAAATCAATGACGTACCATTAATATATGCCAAAATAGGCAAGTCAAATTCCGTACGAACGTCACTGGTAGAAATAAAAAAAATGTAGTACACTAAAAAATGCCTCCTGGTACATAATACATGTATGCCAAATTTGAATAATATATCCAAAGTGGTATTACTGATATAAATAATAAATGATTAATTTTTAAAAATTTGACCACCCTCTATCTCAAAGCTTAGGACGTTTAGGACATACGTTCATATGAAGTTTTCTTCTTAAAATGGACCCAAAAATTGCCTCCTTAGTTATTGACATTCAAGTTAAAAACCCCCTGAATAAACTAAGCGCTTGGGATAATTTGAACCATTTGTACTGCCCTCGGTATCCACCTAACTGTCAGCCCTTTTGGATTTAGGCACCTTAGGGTTTAAGTGGCCAAAATGGAAGGCATATTATTGATGACGATTTTTTTTCCCAAAAATTTTGCACTTTTACCCCCTGTTTCCAATAGGTTGTCAGCCTGTGCGAAAAATAATTAACAATACTAAATGAACATGTTTTACGGGAGAAACTCCATATTACTGATGAAGATGATTTTTCGGCTCTAACTCTCCGTCAATATTTTTTTTATCATAATACATGAATTACGAATATTGTTGGTTAGAAAAAAATAGCAAATTTATTCTTGTTTTCCATTTTTTTTTCTTGGGTGGTATTTATATAATTGTATAACCTCTATCTATAATTTTAAATTACGTAAACTATTGTTCTAAAGTACTTACTTGCTGTCAACAATCCTTTTTCGGCCTGGATATGAGGAATACTGCCAGCAAAACCACGTTTTTTAATACCGAAATCTAATACTTTTTTAAAATCCTCGATGGCCTTCTCTTGGATATTTATGCATTCTACTAAGTTTTCTGTGTTACCCTCGTTGGTTTTATTATTTTCTTTAAATACTGTATTATTGTTTTCATCATTTATTGATAGCAGTGCGGATATGTCTTCCAAACTTATGCTTTGAGTGGCGGCTAAATGATTTTGTTGTTGAGATGATACCTAAAAAAATGTTTTATTATTTCCTAAATTCATAGCATTTTAAATTTGCTTTTTAACTTTAAATAAGTACAGATTGACCATAAAAGATCTTTTTTCTAATACCGCAATAAAATTTAACTAGTCCTAAACATATTTAATGTGTTTTAATCTCTTTAATTAACACAGCTAAAAAAATTGTTTAATGGGTAACTTATGATTTTTAGTTTAAAAAGAATAAGAAATCTTTATAATAATTTGTCTTTGTCCTAACGTGTTTTTAAGTAATAATTAAAAAATAAACTATACTTTTTTAAAAACGCTTTTATCCTTATTATTTTTGTGTAAGATTTTAATTTGGGGCATATGCCTAACTACTTTCAGGTTCTATTTATTAAAAAATCTTTTTTTTTTTTATTTTTACTTTATATATATATATATATATATATATATATATATATATATATATATATATATATATATATATATATATATATATATATATATATATATATATATATATATATATATATATATATATATTAGTATATCTAAAGGTCATAAATATACTAGATATGCCCCCACCGCGCTATATATATATATATATATACAATATATATATTTATATATATATATATAAATATATTATATATATATATATACTATATATATATATATATATATATATATGATTATATATATTAGTCTACTTCTAAAGGTCATAATTATACTAGATAAGCAGCCTTAGTCTAATTTAACATAAATCCCAAACAAACCCAAGCTAAATATTAACTTTAAAAAAACAAAAATATATATTAGACTGATAGGCTTAAACTATCAACAATTAAAAATGTAGAAAATGATTAATATTAGAATAAAAAAATATCTAAATGACAAAAGATATAAGCTAGCCTTAGTCAAATTTACCATAATTAAATAAACACCCAAGCTAAATATTAAAAAAATACAAAAATATATATTATACTATATTTAAATTATAAAAATAAATAACATCTTGTATACAATACAAAAATATTAGAATAAATTAAGAATGTAAAAGATAAATATATTTTACCTATTGATATCAATAAAGTTAAATATATATATATATATATATATATATATATATATATATATATATATATATATATATATATATATATATATATATATATATATATATATATATATATATATATATATAAATCAATCCACTAACAAAATTTCAGAAAAGTATTTTTAAATTTAAATTCGGAACCAATACCTTAATTAAAAAAATAATAACATATTAGAACCAATAACAATATTTTTTGTTAAGATATTAAAAATTAAAATTATAAAGAAAAGGTTATAAAATTTTTTAATTTTGCTTTTTTCAAAAAGTGCTTAGAGAAAAATATGCAAAATATACTAGAAAATAAAATAAAACCGTCTTAAATTGCTTAAAAAAAATAACGTGATTGACGAAAACAACTATTTTTTACAGAATATCAACCATAAAAAATACTTACAGTTAGAAGCGCATCTTCATAATCTTCATGATTATTTGGAACATCAATTGCTGTATTGGAGACCAAAAAAGTTTCACCTCCAGTTTGCGTAATAGGTGCCATCTTATTTTTTAAATCTTTAAGGTTTTTTTCTACATTATTGCGCTGGAGTTCTTTGTCACTTTTTTTAACGTATTGAAATTTACTTATGGGGGTCTTCAAATAATCTTTTTCACAATGATCTTTTCCAGTTGCATCTGGATAGAATAACTCACGCAATGCTTTAAGTCTGTTGGTTCTTCGCAATTCCCACTGCTCTCCATATCTATCAAAAACTAAATCCTGGATAATTTTTGTGTAGTGTTTATCTTTACGATCCATAAAACTTGAGTTAAATGGTGGAAGGAAATCTTCTTTATCTAACATTTTATCTTGTAAACGAATGACGGACAGGACGACTGCCATTATAATATCACTATATTCAACACTTTTCACTTGTCTATTCAGAATGATATGATTTTCACAACTAAGAGGTCAAATTGAAATTTGTCACTTAAGTACCTCACGCAGGTACCTATCTGGATACCAATTTTAATACTAAACACATACAATGTACATCTAATTAAGGGTATAATAACCTTTTCCCAATTTTCACCCAATTTTAAATATCTATGATTTGTCTCTCAATTAGGATTGGCTACCTGGATCGGTAATTGAATACTAATTGTTATGGTTTATGTAGAAGTAGAACTGATTCTTAGAATTCATTTGAGATAATGAAAATAGGAAGAGCTTTATTTAAAGTATTGGTTGCACCTAAAAGCATAGCTTGATTGAAAATCGCGAAAAAATCTTTAATGTAAATTTTGATTAGGTAAAAAAACATATATTCACGTTACATTTTTACTATCTAAAGCAGGTCACTAATAATGTAACTTTTATATACGTTAAAGAATTTATTGAAAAAAAGGCGCTTCCATGTTCTCAACATTTATAGACGATAGAAGATATCTTATTTTTTGCTCAAATAAGTTTTTTAAACACAAAAAAAATCCCGAAGTATCCCAAATAAGAAATAAGTCAAGTTTTTACAAACAGTAATAGCTATTTAACCAACAAGGGTATTAATAAGGGCGATTATTGATCTAGACCAGTTAAGAGTTGAGACCGGTAATCGCCAATTAATGTCCGAGTTAGTTACAAACTTTTCGGCAATTGTTTTAATATTTAATTGCGAAATTATTATTTTAAAGAAAATCCAGATATTTTCCAGTTTAAGCCAACCAACTTGACAGATGCTTTAAAGGTTGTTATTTAAATGATTAAATGTCTTAATTTGTTTAATTTTCGCTGCCTATAATAAAATCGTTGAATAATAAAAAATAGCCCAGTCAATATATATACACAAACATTTTCTGAAAATCTCGAATTTGACCGTCGGAAATTGAAATTTTGGATATAGATATTTTAACAGTAGAGCTATCGATGCAAAAAGTTCTTTACTGTGGTTTCCTGTGCACACCTGTATTTACCTGAATTTTTATTAAATTCTTATAATTTTTTTAAAACCAAAATACAAAAAAAAAGTTTTTTATAAGAGTTGTACCTAAACTCTTAGGCTACAACTTTTTAATTATTTATATATATATATATATATATATATATATATATATATATATATATATATATATATATATATATATATATAGATATATATATATATATATATATATATATATATATATATATATATATATATATATATATATATATATATATATATATATATATATATATATATATATATATATATATATATATATATATATATATATATATATATATATATATATATTATGGAGATTAAGTAATTTTATATATACACATAATTATTTTAATAAGCTATGTAGTTATAGCCTATTTATTAATTGATCTATTCTTATAGTCGTGACGTACATACTAGCGGTATATTTGTCTACTTAAAAAAAAAAATCAAAATACTCGTAGAACCAATGTTGTTATACAGGAGTTGTAGCATATGTTACGCACTGCAATGTTTGTTTGAATTATTTTTTTTTAAGTAGTTTTATCACAGAGATATACTCAATTGTAAGGATAAAATATTGTTATACGCGTGAGTTACACCTCAAAAATATCAGTGCATTCTACTGCATATCGACAGCTGAGGCTTTTTTGCTAATTAATAATTTAGTAAAATGCATTATCGCTTTCAGTGATTATATATTTAATGTTTAAATAATATGTTTAAACAAATTAAACTTTTCGTTTATTTTTTAAGAAAAAAATAATATTTTAGTTAATGTACTATTAAACCTTGGAAAAGCTCTAATTATTTTTTTACACACCGCAATTTTTTAAGTATAATAATTAGATGATTTTATTTCGGAAATACTGAAATAAAATTAAATTCAGGGTATTCTTTTTATTTAAAAAATTAACATAGTTTTTACATAATTGTTCTATTATTAATAAAATAGAGAGAATTTAAAAAAAAAAAACATTGCAAAAAAATATTAATTTTGATTATCGGTACAACTGAAATATGTATTAAAAAGAATTGGAAATCATAATGATTTTTAATCATGCGTTATCTTCGTCTTCGAATTAAAAAACCTCGTTTTTCGTCTCTTTTTTTACATCATCTCCTTTTGAATCTTGGGAAATTTCCAATCTTTTGCAATTAGTACAATTTCTGGTTTGACAATATCCACATGCATTAGAACATGAGAATCCAGCTTTTATGCAACAGCAATTGGTATTACTTTTACATCCCGCTTTGTAGTTACAAGAAATATCCAAAATTTCTGATGGAGCCACTACTTGCGTCATCTGTAAGTACTAAAATTCCATTTTCTTTTTTCCAATTCTAGCTATCGAGAGACATTGTTTTTTCGATAACCAAAGCTGGATTTGATAATATGTGTTTTATAAAGATAAAACAATTATTATTGAAACTATACGAAATAGGAAGTTCGATATATTTTTCTATATGTAAAAAAACACTATAATTTAAATAATATCAAAAAGTAGGTATTGAAGAATAAATCTGCAAAAAAATATCAGCTTTAATAATTATTACTATAATTATGAGCAAAAATTTGTAGAGTATGTCAAAATAAAAAGCAATATTTAAAAGTAAATTTTAGTTAAGAAAAAAATTCAAATCTTTATAAAACTATTGTTATCTGAAAATTTAGGCTTTTACTTATAATCTCGATATCAATTTTTCTGTAACAAATTTCTATCTGATATTATTAATCAGAGACTCGATGATGGAAATTCCAAGAGAACTTTAAGACGTTGTGCATGCGCAGTACTCAAAAATTACTTTTTTGAAAATCGGCTGTAATTTTATTAAAAGTTAAGATATTGAAAATATTTTTAAACAGAATTTGTAGCTACGATCACAATTTACAACTTTTATATAAAACTTTATTTCATATTTTTAGAATTAAAGAAGTTTTAATTTAAACAATTTAAAATTATAAACATTTGCTTGTTTTGGAAACCCCAGGTCACATTTCTTAAATAAAACTTTTTGATCTAATAGATTAATGTTTTTAACTATCTAATTGCAAAATTTTATCGCCCGACGGGTTGATTCTGACCCTAATGTGTTTATTAACTGGGCTAAAGTCGTGCAATTAAAACGGCTATTAATGCATAATTTTGTATACGTCAATAATACGCATAATAAACGATCGTCGAAAAAATATATAATGACTTTTATATAGTCGTTCTGGAGCCAAAATTTTAAATTGATTTTAGTACGCTTTTAACATACAGACACTAAATTATTGCTTTATATAAAAAATAGAAATCAAAATTTAATCAAGATTTTTTATGTCACAAGAGTTAATAGCTAATTAAAAAATTATGGTTTTAATAAGGGCCATTCACTATCGCGAACCTAGAGAGCGCTTTTAAGGGTTGAGATTATTAACCATCAATTATTGCCAGTCACAATATTTTTGTCGGTAATCATTTTGTCCTTAAATTATAAAACTTTTAATTTTTCTTAATTTTTTTCCAAGAAGTATTTCGGCTTTAGGCAACCAACTTGATCAATATTTTATTGGTTGTTCTTTTAATAACAAGGTTACAAATATATTTAATAGTACAGTAAACGAAGGTGTGAACCTGAAGATCAGGTTGGGCCGTCACAATTTTTTTTTTTTAATTTGCAGGTATTAATGTATACAATAACCTCTGAAAATATCATATATAAAAAAATGTCCGCAAAGGCCTGAAAATGGCCCTCAAGAGCCCAGAAATCCGTTTTTTTTTTTTAACTAATTTGGTGGATATCTCCCGAAATATGACACTTACGCAATTCGTGTTTGGACAAAAATGAAGAGCAGTTTATTAGCCGCAAAAATGATTCCTATCACTTTTGTCAAAAATTTGATAGTTTTTGCAATAAATACGCCGAGTATTTTTTGCATCTGCCCCGTATCTAGAAAGGTGCTTTAAGCTACTTACACTTTTAAATGGACGGACTAATTTTTAAATAACTCACGTAAAAATGCATATTTTTGCATGATTCAAAGTTTACATGAAAGAAATAACTTGTGGCAATAATATCTTGTTACTGTGTCCTTTTTTTGTTTCTTTAGAATATTAAAAACTCGAGTCAAAGTTAGTTTTTGCTCGATATTTTGACCCTCCTATCAATCTGTTTATAATTTTTTTATAAAAAGTAATTTTACCGAATTCTTTTGGATTATGGAGCTTTGGAAGATGTTGAATACATTCCGCAAAATTCAATAAATATATTTGTGTATTTTTATAAACAACGGGGCAGTTTTTTTGAATTTCCGAAGTTTTCGAAAATGCTAGGGTCTATCGGGAATTAATAAATATTCAAGGAACATAAACAATCTTTGATAAAATGATAAATAAATGATCTTTATGTAACTTTGGATAACAAAAATAAACCCTTATCTTGTGCTGCAAAAAAGAAAACTGAAAAAATTTAAATATTGCCACGTTTTTCTCCAAAAACGTTTTCTCTGAAAACAAAAAAAAAGTAAGCAATTTTTTTTCACTTTTTACACTTTATTCTTGATTAATAAAAGTATGCATTCAAAATTTATAATCCTATTTACACATATTGTGTGTAAATAAAAGAGCAGAAAGTATTGGAGCCGATGTGGGTGCACGCGCTGTTGCAGACGGCTGTTCGTATTATACATGAACGGTACGCGCACGGAATAAAAAAATAAATAACTCAATTATTTAGAGTAAATTTAAAGGCAAAATTTTTCGTCGTGCACTTATTAAAGTACTTTATGTAAATATATATTGATAAAAAGGTCAGAATGTGATCTTTAATACAATTGTAAAGCTCAAAAAATTTGAGCACGAAGAGAAAATAATCATCAAAAAATGAGTAAAGTTTAGAGTTGCCGCGAGACGAGACGAGATAAAGCCTTGTCTCGTCTCGTCTCGAAATTTCGAGATAATATATTTCGAGACGAGACGCGACAAGGGTCGAGACGAGACGAGACAAACGTTTGTCTCGTCTCGTCTCGTTTTGTCTCGTTTGTCTCGAGTTGTTTTGGTTTAATTCAATTAAATTAATTTCAATATACAGTGTATTAGTAATATATAGGATAATTTCAATAAAAAATAGATCGGAAGTTTAATAAAAATGCTTGGACCCGTCGATTTTTATTTTTAGGTACATGTTACACATTTTTTAAACCAATTTTTATGTCTGCACAGTGCACAAAATTGGTGATAAAAAGACATTTTTTAAATGGAACACACATATTTTATCTTTACATTATTAATTTCAATGTTTAATGCTAGAAATGTTCATTCTCAATTTTTTTTTACCAATTTTTAACTTTTTCCATAATAATTAAGTATACCCAAACTATCCTAAATGGTAATATTCTTATACCTACGTAACTTTCTGGTTATAGAATATGAAGTAGGTATAGGAATTTCTAGAATTAAATAAATATAATTCAAAACTGTAAAAATATGAGTAGGTATAGGTATTCTATTTTAAATTAAAAAAAAATACTTTTGTAGCACCCTAATACTTTATGGACGTGCCCTGTCTAATTCAAAATATCAAAAGTTAAAATTTAACATACTATTTAACCACATACCTAATACTTACATAAGCACATTATCTACACATCTTATATTCAAGGCATTAAATTACTTACACCTCGCCATCCTTAACTCACGCTGTGCACTATTTACCTACCAACTAATTGCAAAATCTGCTGCAAACTGGCATGTATTTTAAGAAGTTTGTTTTTAGTTTAAATTACAACTTTTTAAAACATAATAGCGGCAAATCCTCAACTAACAGATAAACATTCAAAAACAAACTTCTGCATAGGCATCAAAAAGTGCCGTCGCGCCGCCTGTATAGTTTGCCGACACACCGTTATATTCGGGATGCGGCAATAGTTTTTGCATGTTTTTTACTATTTAAAGATCTATAAAGCGGTTGCATTTTTAAAATGTTTTGACATTTTTTCTTAGTTCATTTTTGTGTTTGAAGCTTGTAAGAAGTAAGAAGCTAAATTTTTTTTTTAATGGAACACCCTGTATAAATGCCTTTCTTAAAATTGTGTAGTTTTCTCAAAAAATCGGTGATTTCAGACTTTACGGACACCCATAATATGCAACTAAAAATAAAATAATGAACCTAATAATTTGCTTTTTTATTTAAAATAAAAATATAGAACATATAAGTAATATAAAAATGTCCATAAAATAGAAAAAAAATCTAAAAGATAATGGAACATAAGTCATAAACTCTATTACAAAACACAGGTAAAATGTTTTTTAGAAATTTTTCTTATTATTATACAGGGTGTTTAAGCAATAGTTTTAAAAAATTTAACAGCAGTTAGATCTTGCAAAAAAAGTCTCTATAAACATAAGTTCGGATATGCATCGTTTCGAAATTGGAAATACGCAGGGTCCTAAAGTTAAAAAGAAGCTTTAATTGTACATAATTTTTTTAAAACAATTGGTTTTTGATAAAACAACTTAAAATACAACTTTTTCGTTATTTGAGTTTTTTCGAGAGACAAAGAAAAACTCCTACTTTTTAAAAGGGTATAAAAAAAGAATCGGTTTTAATTTTTTTCTTAAAAGCAAAGCAAAATTTAAAAAAAATCAAGAGATAAAATAGTTGTATTTTAAGTTGTTTTATCGGGGTATTACCACGAGTGCTTATTTACCGACAATGTTTCACGATAGCGTTTTTTCTCATAATTTCACGAGTCCGAGAGAAGAGTGAAATTTTTAAAGAAAACACGCATGAGTAAAAAAATATCTGGTTAATTTTAAAGCATAGAGCGGTATATAGGGAGAATATTTCATGAATCAAAAACGTAGATAAAGTTTATTATCTTAAAATTAAATATTAGTTTAACAAACCGTCATTATTATAATTATTTAAGGTGGGTTTAAACAGAAATTTAATTTAATTTAGCATTTAATTTTACTTAATTTAAAAAGTTTAATCAACGGTTTCATATTGAGAGGTTCATACAGATGACCGAATTTAAAATTTAATTTAAAAGTTGGCCAACTTTTATCTTTTAGAATTAAATTAAATTAAATGATCGGTAATGAGCATGCTTGAGAAATCAGCTGGCAATTAATACCGAATTTTTTTAACTTTTAAAGTTTTTTCAATATTTTAATTAGCAGCACAAATAATATCTAATCAGCTGGTTGTTTACCTGTTTTTTGTTAGTTAGGTTGTGAATTTTGATTTAAATAAAATTAAAATGACATGTTTGTTTTGCGAAGACGCAAATAGACATATTTTATTGGTTAAATTTAATATTTTTAAGTTTCATAAACTTTTGTATGAACGAGGGTGGTAAAAATAAAATTAAACCATAAATTAGGTTAAATTAAAATTATATTAAATTTCTGTTTGAACCCACCTTTAAAAATTTCGTATTGTCAATTTGACAGTAAGTGGAAAAACCACGTTGCCTAGACGACGTGGAATTTCCGCTGTAATTTTTCCATAATACCACTTCTCATATGGGAAAATATGTACATGAGTGAAATATTTAAAATAATTAAAAAATAATAAAACCACAGGATGACATACTTTTTAAAGCAATTAATTTTAGCTTCTTTTTTTTTAACACCCTGTAGATTTAAAACGATGCATTTATTGACCTATGTTTATAGAAACTTATTTTTGCAAGGTCCAACTGCTGCACAATCAGTTTGTAACACACTTAATCTTAAACAGCCTGTAGAATTCTTAAGAACTTAGAAATATATTGTTGGAGATTTATTAAGAAGTTAGTTCACTTAAGTTTTAAGTCATTAAAATTTTTCGAGATGTCTCGTCTCGTCTCGTCTCGAGCTTGTCTCGAAGGATTTTATCTCGTCTCGTCTCGTCTCGAAATTCGAGACAAAATGCTCTCGAGACGAGACAAAATGGCTTCGAGACGAGACGAGACGTCTCGTATCTCGTGTCTCGCGGCAACCCTAGTCAAGTTTTTATTGCGACAAGAGTTTCCTCGATTTTTCGGAAAACTAAAAAAATTGTAAAAAAAGAAGAGTGCAATCGAGAAGGGGACAATCTAAGCTTTTGAATGATGTGCATTGTTAGCCGATATGGTCCTTGAATATATATTAATTAGCGATAAACCTGAGCATTTTTAAAAACTCCGGAAATCTAAAAGAAACGCTCAAAGAAAAACACCTTGTTTTAAAAATACACAAAAAATATTTATTGAGTCTTTCGGAACGTATTCAACACCTTTCAAAGCCCCATTATCCAAAAGGATTCGGTAAAATTACTTTTTATAAAAACAATATGAACCAAATGATAAGACGGTCAAAATATCGAGCAAAAACTAACTTTGGCTCGAGTTTTTAAAATTCTAAAGAAACAAAAAAAAGGAAACGGTAACAAGATATTATTGCTACAAGTTCCTTCTTTCATGTAAAGTTTGAATCATGCAAAAATATGCATTTTTACGTAAGTTATTTAAAAATTAGTCCGTCCGTTTGGAATTGTAAGTAACTTAAAACACCTTTCGAGATACGGGCCAGGTGCAAAAAATACTCGGAGCATTTATGGCCGATTATTGCAAAAACTATCAAATTTTTGACAACAAAGATGGGTATCATTTTTGCAGTTAATAAACTGCTCTTCATTTTCGTCTAAACACGAATTGCGTAAGTATCATATTTACGGAGATATCGACCAAATTAGTTGAAAAAACTGATTTTCAGGCTCTTGAGGGCCATTTTCAGGATCTTGCGGACATTTTTTCATATATGACATTTTTAAACGTTATTGTATACATTAATACGTGCAAATTTAAAAAAAAAATTGTGACGGCCCAACCTGATCTTCAGGTTTGAGAATTCTTCGGACTTCATTTACTGAACTATAATGTTTGTTTTGCATATTAGTAGTTGTTTATACGGGTACAGGTAAATGAGTTTGATGAGTTTCAAAAGATCCACTTTGGCCGCTCAGGCATAACAGGTAATTTCGCCCCAATCACCCTTATTTTATGATCGTTATTTAGAAAAAGGATGAATAAGTATAATAAATAAATAAACAATTACATGCTTATAATTAGATCCATCCATATCGATTTACAAAACTAACCAAAACTCACCACAACTAACCACAACTTTGGGCTGAAAATTCTGCAACACTTACAAGAACGACAATTGTTGTGCTTTTATTAATTATTGTCTTCCTTAATACTTTAGGTAGCGTGGGGCGAAATAACTGAAATTTATTTTGGTTTACTTTTGAACTGGGGCTAAAATATCTACCTTTTTCGTTCTTTAATTATCATGGGGCGAAAATACCAATACCCATATATTGTACTTTATGGACGTAATACACCTTACAGGTTATACCTGAATTGGGTAAAATTTTACCTTACGGGTTTTTTTTTGGGGGCGCTGATCACGAATCTAAAATCAGTTTTTTCCGGCAACCTTTGGTTTTTTAGTTATGAGGCCTGCAAGTGAACTGACCTCAAAATGGACATTTTTCCAAAATTCCTCCTTCTTGAAACTGATTACCATCAAAATGGAACATACACTGATTGGGCACTTATATATTAAACAAATACACTAAAATTTACAATAATTTATTGTCCATTTTAGGTAAAAATTATCTCAAATGAATCCACTGTTCTGTACGTTGTAAGAAGATTATACAGGGTGCCACAGATTCGAGTGCATGCATGGGGATCTCGGAAACCGTAAGAGATACGAGGTTGGTTAAATTATGGCAAAGTTGCACATTTAGGTGCCTAACAACATGCAGTTAAGAAAGTTGTAAAATTCCGAGTACTTCCGGAGATATCCGGAAAAAACTGAAATTTGGCGATTTGGTTTTTATTTTTTTCTGACGTTATTTAAAGAGATAGGGAAAAACAAAAGACACTTTCTTATGGCCACTTTTTAAGCTCTACAAAACAGTGTTAAGAGATTTTCCGTACGACGTTTCGTTTTCGTTAAACCATCATCAACTTTATTTTTTTAAATACGACACTCAATTGTTTATTGCATTTTTTTAAAGCAGTTATAATCCCATTTACAATGATGTATAACACTTAATATTTTTCTGTTAAATAAACATATTTTCCATAAGAGACAATGAGTTAGACAATGAACGCACATCATTTCTTGGGATAATAAGGGGTTAAAAGAAATTAAATAAAAAACCCAGGTCCGTATTTAAAAAAATAAAATTGATGATGGTTTAACGAAAACGAAACGTCGTACGGAAAATCTCTCAACGTTGTTTTGTAGATCTTAAAAAGTGGCCGCGAGAAAGTGTCTTTTGTTTTTCAATATCTCTTTAAATAAGGCGAGAAAAAATAAAAACGAAAATCGGCTGGGATTTCGGTTTTTCCCAGATATCTCCTGGAAGTACTCGGAATTTTACAACTTTCTAAAGGAGACATGGTTAGTTACGCAAATACAACAACTTTGCCATAATTTAACTTCGACTTCTGTATCTCTGCACGGTTTCAAAGATCCCCATGCATTTTTTTCGAGTCTGTGGCACCCTGTATATTAAACAATTCATAAAAATCGGCGTGGTGTCGGTAAAGAAAAATTTTACCAAAAATTTCAAGGCGAGTACTCCCAAAGAAAATATGAATCCGCCCCAAAACTAAAAAAAACATATTTACAATTCAGGTATAACCTGTAAGGTGTACTACCTCCATAAAGTACAATATATATTAAGGTTTTTATTGCCTTAAAAATGGCCCCTTTGCTTTGCATTTTTTGTCAAAATAAAAAAGGTATATAAGAAACACATTTTGAATTTGACATAAAATTGTGGCTCGACTGTGAATCTCATTTGGAGTTTTCAACACTTTGTTAAATAAATTGCCATATCCTGCGTAAGTTTTTTTTCAATGTTTCTAACCGTGGCATATTGTTGTAGTTTTGTTGAGTGTAGAGGCATGAATTTTATATAGATGATTTTTGAAGTGCGTAAAAAAGGCGTTTTTTATTTTTATTATCCATTTTTTATGAGTTATTTATTAACATTTTAAAAATACGGAAAAAAAATTATAAATAAAAAAAGTTAAAAATTCAAAAAATTAGCAGCTGAAGAAGTGTCCCGTGACCATGCCCACGATTTCTCAAGTTCAACCTGGACCCATTTACTTGAAATTTTTTGAGAGTCTTCTTTATAGACTTGTCCAAGTCCGGAACCATCCGCACCCCTAATTGTTTAATTTTTACTATTTAAAAAAAAATCGAAAATGTCAAAAAAAGTGGTACTTTTTTTTTTTCCTTCAGGCAGTCGCCATTTTGTGATTTTTTTTCAACTTTTTCGTAGTTCTGGACATTGCGACATTACTTTACATTGATAATATTTTTTTGTTTTTTTTTTCAGATTGCTAGGAGGGTTGGAATCGTGGACATGGTCACGGGCCAATTTTTTGAGACCCTCCACTTCATCAGCTAATTTTTTAAATTTTCACCTTTTTTTATTTTTTTCTGTATTTTTGTAATGTTAATAAATAACTCATAGAAAATGGATTGTAAAAATGCGTCTACACTAGAATACCCCCTTAAATAAATTGCCATATCCTGTATAGGTTTTTTTCAATGTTTTCACCCGTCACAAATTGCTGTAGTTTTCTTGCTCCAAACTCAACCAAACTTTGGTAGTTGTGCATTAGTGGGGCTCCACCTATTTTTGGCCATAAAAACTCAAAAAATCGAGATATTACCTTATTTTTCATTTTGTTCCATTTTACGGCGGATTTATGAATCTTTTAAGAATTTTTTTTTTCGGTGTCTATTTAAAAAAAAATGGGTGTTTTTTAAGTTTATCGTCAATAAAATGCATCCACTTAAGTTTAACAAGACAGTAAGACAAATAGTTTAAAAAAAAATCATTTAAATATCAATTTTTAAATTTTTTAAATGTTTTCGAAAGTTTGTTTTTAATCGAAAAATTAACATTTTTGATTTTTTTTTTAAATTATAGCCGCAATTTTACACAACTGCCAAAGGTTTGTTAAATTATATTTACATGGCGCAAAGGTTCAACAAAAGAATGCCTAATATAAATAATAAAGCTTTTTAGTACCTAAATTTGTGTTTATTTTCTAAATACGGATTCACAAAAAATTATGGCTGTAATGCAATATGGGTAATTATAAAAAAAGTATATGTCATCAGAAATTTACAAATGAC
>JAHBCN010017790.1:0-17878 GCA_019359885.1 Listronotus oregonensis
AAAATACCTATAAAAGAGCGACAGATCCCTTACAGCCCGTCAGTGGGCAAGAAAAGAAAGCTTTTCTAACCGTGGGGTCATTAATAAGACAAACATCACTTTTTTGAATGAAGTCAAAGATGTTAAATCTTGTGGGAGACGCCATTTTCCAGACATAAAAACAATATTCTAAATAGGCTCTGATCTGAGATATGTACTTACAGAGTAGGTATACAAATTAGAAGGAGAGAAATACTTTTTGGCTCGAAAAAGAAATCCAAGCATTTTGGAAGCTGCTGAAGCTATGGATGTAATGAGTTTGTGGGAAAATTTTTTGTGGGATTAGCTATATTTTAGTAAACAAACATGTTTTATTTATTTTAACCCAATTATGTGGCAATTTAACACTGTTTCTTGCGGGAAAAAATACGGGATATTTGCCGAGAGGTGAGATTCGGCTCGACCCCCACCCCTTAACATTAGGTATTGATTGTTACATTTACTATTTTCTGATTAAAATTGCAAATTTCGTATGTATTAAGTTAACTCTATTGTTACAAAAAATAATTACAATCTTTTTTCATGGAAACGTTTCGAAAAAAATGAAGGTGTCTTAAAAACGAACCAATTAAAATGTTGTCCTATTAGGAAAATGTTAATTGTATGTGGTATCTTTTTTGTTTTCTTTCGTTTTCTTATACCTAAAGTCCAAAATTTCTGTCAGTGACTCATTTAATACCGGCCACCCAACCGACGAAGCGGCTGAATAAAAATCTAATACTAGTAAATGATTTTTAAGCCTATGATATACTTTTCCGCTCAAATAACAATGAACCGGCCAAAAGTTCCATCGCCACGTTGTCATAATTCGCGAAAATAAGTTACCAGCCAGCGATCGCACTTAAAATAGCACGCCAATATGTATTGAAATCATTGTTATCGAAAAGACAATAAAAGTGGCAACACACATTCCTTAGTTTACAACTTGAAGAGACTTGAAAATAAGCGATCGACGGGTTTTCGTGCTGTTCGATGATTTTATTTATTTAAATATTGATTATGGGCAGATTTGTAAGTTTAAATTTAATTGCTATACAGGGTATTTTCTAAATATTATAAATTTCTAATAATTGTAGTATATGTAAACTATGAATATTAACCAACCTTTACCTAGTTATCCGCCTAAAAAAAAAAAACTCAGTTAACTTTAAAAAAGAACGAATTATGGTTAAAAATGTTTACCATGGGATTGGGAACGAATCCAGAACTAACCACTTTGGATGCTGCAGAGATATGTGCTTTAACAAAAAATTTTCGCGTACGGTATTCAGAGTTTTAAAGGAAAAAAAACAATATTAGTAATTATTCGGATACTAGAAAATGCGATTTTTCGCTATTTTTTTTGCACACTTTTTACTTTTCGATTGTTAAACATGAATCAGAAGCTGTTTTTGGCTGCCTCTTATAGTATTTAAAAAATAATAATAATTGAATTGTTTAATTCCATTTTACGACATATTCCTTTAAATTCTGTCATTTGCACGAAAACATATTTAAACTCATACTATTTAATATTAAAACATAAAAAGTAAGGAAAAAACCTTAATTTTCAAAAAGTAGGTAAAACGTTTACTCAATTCTATTAAAATGACCTGTTACCAGGTTGTAATAGTTTTCTTTATGACATTTTTAGAAGGTATGCGAACCTTGCTTCGCTCGACCCGCAATGTTTGATCAAAAATATTCTCGATATGGAAATCCTAAATATGGAACACGAGCCCGAAATAGTTATTGGATTCTACAAGCTGATGATTTTAGAGCTTTCGTGTTCCTTACATAGTGGATATTTTTGATGAAGCAATGCGTGTGAATATAATAGTATGAATAAGAGTATTTAATATTGAATTTACATCTTTTTTAATTTATGTTAAGACTAAAATTTTATTATTTTTTTTATGTAGCAAAATAAAATCAGAGAAGGTAAAATTAAAGTAAAAAATGTATTTTTTTTTGGAAAAACCTTGAATAATCGCCAAAAAAAAACTTAAATTTGTGTTCTATGATCTCAAAATAGGAGGTGTGCAAAATTAAGCAAAAAAATTACATTTTTCATTAATCCGAATAATACCAAAATAATATAGGCTTGTTACTAATTTAAAGGGTTGATGAAAATGTGAGAAAATAAATTTTGCTTGTAAAAAATATTTTCATGTTTTGACGAAATTTTATCATTTATTTTTTAAAATGCATACGCCACTGGACTTGATTTCCCTGACCCCACACAACCCGGGGCACTCTAAAAGCCATCGATGCGTCATTGACAGAAATTTTGGACTTGAAGTATAGGTACTCTTCAGAAATTTTCGAAAAAAAAATTAAAATGGCTATTTCTCATTTTTTTAATGAGAGAAGTCCTAAATTTAATTTAATGGATGATCCCGTACATCATAAGAGGGTTATAGGTAGGGGTTAGGTTTAGAGAATGGTTGGTTATATCTGTTGCATTCTTACACATAGCGTGCTAATTTTATGGCGCCTGTCAGCACCGTAAGAAGTTTCTTGTTAAGGAAAATATGGATATTATTAGAAAATGTTCAGAAAACTATATTTAGGCTACTTAACATGCCACCATGACTTTTTTAAAGGTTGATTCCGTTTCGTGACAGACTGTTATAAAGAAGAAAATGTATGGATTATTTAGGATGTGTTTAAATACCTATTTGTCACGCAAAGAGAAAATGGACATTTAATCCTTCTTGTTTGAAGATAAATACATTGACAATATCTCATAATTGTATTTCTCTTTGTATACTATGAGATAATAATAATAGTATAATATAACAGTCTGGGAAGTTAGTCACTACTTTAAACACAATACAATAGGTGCGACATAAAATAATTTTTCATAATAAGTGAAAGAGTGAAAAATTATAATTTAATTTTAGATTATTGTGATTCTGTCAATAATACTTTTGGGTAAGATCACCTCAAGTGGACCCCTCATTTTCCACTTGATCATGGAATTTGGGTTTATATATTTTTTTAGGGAGAAGACATCATCAAAAATTACATCTCAAAACAGTTTTGCAAAATTTTTATTTTAATAATATTTTTTTTTAAATAAAAATTTTGGATTTAAAAAAGCAATTACAAAAAAACAATAAAGATAATTTAACAATATTTTTGGGCTTTTTGTTAATATTCACATTTTTAAAACAGTAAAACATCTAAAAATTATTTGTTTATTATCATATTTTTTATTAAAATTTAAATAAACAAATGCAAATTTTGATGACTTCTCCCTTAAATAATAAAAACATTTTTTGTTAGATTCGCTATTTATTATAGTTGAATATTCCGAAACAAAATTTTACTCCTCGCAATTAGTTTAAATAATATAAATTTGATTATGAGAGAGCGCCGCGCCAGCGCGTTCAAGCACACTGTCGACTCAGCGTCGAATCCATTCATTCTTAAATAAATAAAAGTATTATACACTAAAAAATATTATTATTAAACTGGCATCCTCAAAAGTAGGGATATCTCTTTTCCGCCAAGATCACCAGATCTTAGGCCCCTAGAATTTTTTATGGGGATATTTAAAGAGTATTGTTTAAACCGATCCTTCAGCCACTACGGAGCAGTTAAAAGGGGCCATTAGCAACATTTCTATTGAAATGTGCCAAGGGGTCTTTCAACATTTAAGAGCATCATTGTGTTTAAAAAGTAAAATCCTCATCCTTGTACTTTAAATTTTTTTTTAATAAAATTATCACCAAACTTTTTATTTTGTTTGTATAACATGTTAAAAATGGAAATTTACTCTGTGTCACCCTGTATTATAAAACCTGTTAAAAACAAATTTAAAAAGTTCTGCAGTATTGGTCACTTGAGCTTTTTCCAATGCTTGTTTTTAAAGAAAATATATAAAATTATTTTTAAAATGCCAACCTATTTTTTATTTTTTGGGGAAGGTAATTTTTTTTTATATATTTAATAAATTTTTAAAACCCTAAATCCCGAACTAAGTTTTTAATGGCACCAGTTGGCTAATATATTTAAAAAGTGTGCTACGTTGCCAAGATTTTTTAATTTTACTCTTTGTTTAGTTCGTTGTTAAGTTCATTGTTAACCTTAACAACGAGATGGGCACTTGGTCGAGAGTGGTTTATTATGGTTCAAATAATTTATTTGTATTATAGTTTAGTGTAATGGAGTGTAAGGAAAACAAATTGAGTCATATTTTTTATTTACAAATTTAAAAAAAAAATTGTGAAATCCTGGGACTTGTTTTATTGTGATGTGGGTAAATTGTTTATTTTCCTTCGAAAATATTATATTTGGCATCATTGGTAAATATGCGGTCCATAAACGACGCTTTTAGTCGATCGGTCTTAAGAAGTTAGGTTGTCAGATACCCACAAGGGAAAAAGTTTTAAAGAGTTTTAAAGTATATAAAATCGTATAGTCTGTCTCAAAGTATATCGTCGTTGCTTTTGAAGGACCATACCCCAATAAACCTTTAACGATTTTATTCCCTATTGTTTTTGGGGAAAAAATTTTTCATAAGGGCGGGGGTGGGCCAGGTATTTCTTGATATTAACCATTGGCATATAAATATTTTGGCTAATATTTTGTGGCAGTGTTGAATACCGTTTTACCTTTTATTTTGAAAAATGGTTTAACGTTAAAAATTTAAATATTTAAAATTTTTTTTATATTTAAATAAAAAAAGGAAAAATTAAAAAAATTTTTGTATGAAATTTTAATTTAGTAAATTTTAAATAAAGAGAAATTAAAAACCCTCCCCCCTTAAAAAACCCCCCCCAATTTTTTGGGTTTATTTTAGTTAGGGCCCCCAAAGGGGGGGTTTTGATTTTAAAAACGGATAGACAATAGTGATCAGGACCTAATAAAAAGGAAAAAAGTCTTTTTGAAAGCGGAGTTATTTCTACCTTGGATAAACTGAAAAAGAAGCTAGACGAAGACGAAACCAATATAAATATTAGCCGTGCCGCCCTTCATGAAGTAGTTTGTAAAATGGGATTTAAATACCGCAAAATAGACAAAAGACAAGTAGTAATGGATTTGGAAAGATTACGCACTTGGAGATTTAATTACCTTCAAGAAATTAAAAGATATAGGTGAGAAAACAGATCCATAATTTACCTTGATAAAACATGGTTCGATACACATGACACAGTAACCAAAGGATGGGTTGATTCCAGTCAAAACTGTCAGACGAAAACACCTTCAAATAAAGGAAAACGCATTACCATAATACACGCTGGTTTAGAAGACGGATTTGTCCCAAACTGTTGCTGTTGTCTGCAAAGAATATTAAGGATTCTAGCTTGGATTATCATGAAGATACAAGTGCAGAACTTTTTTAAAAATGGTTTTTTTAAAAATTTCTTTTAAAAAAATTCCAAACAACAGTGTTATTGGGATGGATAAGCAAGTACCACAGCGTCTGCTACACAAAACACCAGCTTCATCAAGTTCAAAAACTGAAATCCAGGAATTTTGTTAGAAAATGATATTTATTTTGAATTCAGTTACAAACAAACGCATCTTTTGAAAGTCCTAAATTCATATGCAATTAAAAAACAGTATGTCTGTAATAATTTGGCTGAACAGGCTGGGCATACTGTCTTACGGCTTCCTCCGTATCACGTATGTTTAACCCCATAGAGCATTTGTGGGAAACCCAAATAAAATCAAAGATCAGAGCAGAAAATTTACACCTACTTTAAGTCCCAGTGTTATAAATTTGATAAAAAAATTTTTAAAAAACATACCATTAGAGCGAAAAATTCATTTAAGCACATTATAACAATTGAGAACTCTTACATTTCTATACAAAACAACATAAATCCTATTATAATTAATCTCAATGTTGAAACAGAATTAAATTTAGATATTTAGATTAAAAATGTAATTATGTATAGATAATGCAGTTATAAATTTATTAAAACTTTGCATATATTTAATTTCTTAATGTAATTTCAAGATTATAGTTACCTAAATAAACAATAAATTATAAATATTTATATTATTAAAGGCTGTCCTTAATGTTCTGTCCTATACCTACCGATCCGCAATTTTATTGCTCGGCAGGTATAATCTATAAATGAAGGCAAGAGCTAACACGGTAGACTTTGAGACAGACTACCTATATGAAGTATTTGGTTTTATAGCTGTGTAAAAACGTTTGTTTATTTTAATTTTTACTCTTTTTTTTCACAAAAAACACCAGCAAAAGGAAAAACCTCTGCAAAAAGCAGGTTCAACAATTTAGGAACTCAAAGGATAAAAAACAAACTGTGAAGTTCGGGGCTTCTTGGGTTAATTACCTCTTTGTTTTTCAGAATTTGGTCGCTCATAAGTAAATAAGGAGTTTTTTATAAAGATTTTTGGTGCGTTAATCCAAAATTAATTAAAGGTCCTGTGAAAGAGATATCCTTGACCTTTTAACTATCTCTATACTTTCCTTACAGCCAGAGAAGTAAAATCACCCTCAATTTATTGTGCATGTAATAATTTCTGTACCGAAAATAAATTGCTGGTGCTTTGGTTTGCAAAAAAAATTCTAAAGCCCCATTTTTTGTCAAAAATCACTGTTATAATTTGCAAAAAGTATATTTTTATTACGATTTTAACAACTCTTTTTTTTTCTGGATTGTTGTGGTTGTACTTTCTTTATAAAAAAAAAAAAAGAACGCTAAAATATTTTTTTATTCACTTTTATTGAGCCATGAATTTCTATTTTATTATGCTGTAAAATTTTTTTATAGGGTCATTTATCACTTTGTACAAGATACTAAAGTTCACCAGCCCTTTATACTTATTCAGTTAAGTATAATAACCGACAACCGTCGGGGACGACATTAACATCGATCAAGAATTATTAATGATTATCTGAAGACACCCCATGGGGATAAGAAAAAAATACGAGGCAAGGATAGATTTAAAGTCTAGTTAAAGTAGGAAAAATGTACCGGGTGTTCCACTAAGAGGTAGTCGGCTATATCTCAGAAACTACTAATGGTATAACTATCGGGAAAAAATTTTTAGATAAAAGTGACCAAGAGAAATTGCTGGAAATTATTTTCAAGTCTGTGGGATGGCCGCTAGGGGGCGTAAGGGTAACAACAAAACATAAAAATATACATTTCTCAAAAAAATATCAAATAAAGTGTTATTTTATTCTTTAATGTTTTCTAAACAAAGAAGCTTCAGGTGTAATTTTTGTCAGTTCTAAATTAAAGTGGTGGGGAAGGTTAAAGTTTAATTTAGAAAAGTGCTAATAACTCCGGATTGCTTTAACCGAATTTAGTAAACTTGGTCTCGTTTAGAAGTGCATTTTAAGCATTATTTTCAGGTGTATAAACTATTGCTACACTCATCTCACAAACGCCGCTAGAGGGCGTCAAGGTAAAAATTAACTTATTTTACAAATTTTTTTGAAAATTTTAAATACAATGATATATACCCTTTTACATATTTAGATTAAGAAAATAAATCCCAACAAAACGGCGAAAACCGCAATTTAATATCTCTTTCAAACCGAATATATTAGCAAAAATATAAATACGACATAGAGACGTAACGCATTTAACGACAGAATGTTTTCTACCTAGGCCGATTTCTTTGGGTAAAAATTAAATTTATAAATTTTTGCAAATCTAATGACATACTGCATGGTTTTTACTAATTTTAACCCATTTAACGATATTAGACAACATTAAATAATTACCAACCTAAAACTGTAATAATCCATTGAGCGTGGTCCTTATCAAGTTAGCTTTGAAAACAAAAGGATGCTGGAATGTCAAAAATCCAACAATTTTTATTTCAAAATATTATTTTTAGTGTTGTGCTATTGTGTTTTTTAAAAATATTATTTTTAGTGTTGTGCTATTGTGTTCTTTAAAAATGCCTTTGTTGCTTGAGGATTAAACTCTACATAAGCAAAAACGTTGATGACATTTTCCCCAGTTCTACGGCGTCTGCGGTGTAAGGGCGAAGAACACTTCCCGTGGTACGAAAGCGATTTGCTAAACAAGTGAACATTCTGCTGCCGCTGCCGTACCGGCCTCTCTAAGGATATCTCAATACATACAGCCTTGCAGCTATTGTCGCATTTTGCAGACACTCAAAATAAAAGCAATAATATCAACTGCTTCTTCACAATAAAGGCATCTTTTAAAAACACAATAGCACAACACTAAAAATTATATTTTGAAATAAAATTGTTGGATTTTTGACATTTTAGCATCCTTTTTTTTCAAAGCTAACTTGATAGGACCACGCTCGATGGATTATTACAGTTATAGGTTAGAATTATCTAATGTTGTATAATATCGTTAAATGGGTTTAAATTAGTAAAAATTACGTAGTATGTCATTAGATTTTTTAAAAATGTATAAATTTAATTTTTACCTAAAAATCGCCTAGTAGAAAACATCGTGTCCTTAAATCGTTACGTCTCTATGTAGTATTTATATCTTTGCGAATATATTCGGTTTGAAAAGAGATATTAAATAGCGGTTTTCGCCGTTTTGTTAGGATTTTTTTTTCTATCTAAATATGTAAAAAGGTATATATCATTGTATTTAAATTTTTCAAAAAATCGTAAAATAGGTTAGTTTTTACCTTGAGCCTCTAGCGGCGTTGAATGAGTGTAGCAATAGTTTATACACTTTAAAAATAATGCTTAAAATGTCTTCTAAACGAGACTAAGTTCACTAAATTCGGTTAAAGCAATCCGGAGTTATTAGCACTTTTCTAAATTAAACTTTAACCTTCCCCACCACTTATTTAGAACTGAAAAATTACACCTGAAGTTTTTGTTTAGAAAATATTAAAGATAAAATAGTACCATTTATTGATCACTTTATTTGATATTTTTTTGTGAAATGTATATTTTTATGTTTTGACGTTACCCTTACGACCCCTAGCGGCCATCCCACAGACTTGAAAATAATTTCCAGCAATTTCTCTTGGTCGCTTTTATCTAAAAATTTTTTTCCCGAAAGTTATACTATTAGTAGTTTCTGAGATATAGCCGACTACCTCTCTTAGTGGAACACCCGGTACAGTGTCAAGAAACTTTAAAGCAACAATACTTTTGAATATTTATAGCATTGTACTTGTAATACAATTTATTGCCACTTAAAGTAACTCTAGAATTATAAATTTTTCTCTCTGCCACAATCAATTCCATCTATAATTTTGTAGTACCCTTTAATCCAATCTTAAATTTCGATAATTGTTTAGAATGGCAGCCCCACCTATTTTTGGTTATAAAAAAATCGAAAAATAGAGTTAGAATTTTTCAATTTTTTATGGTCAAAAATGCGCGATTTTAAACAATAGCCCAAATTTCTAAAGCCAGCCTCTTAGTCTTATTAGGAAAAAAGCAGGACAGGATAATTCAAATATATTTTTCACAAGATCATTAATTATTATTGGATTGGGCACCAAAAATCGGTTCAGTTGTTTGCCTCGTATTACAATCGTGTTCGCTGTCGAGAAAGAAGTCTGTAAATATCGATTATTTACTAATAAGCGGCTTTTTCTGCCAAAAAAATATATTTAACTTTGTGGAGATTACTTTCGAGACTGGCTTAATTGGCTTAAACACATTATATCTATAGCTACATAGCTACGCTAGCATCGAAAAACTCGGAGTTATCTTTCGAGCCAGAAAATACTTCTTATACGTGTATCCCAAATCAAAGTCTGCTTGGAATACTGTTCCTATGTTTAGAAAATGGCGTCTCCTTCAACTTTTAGCATTCTTAATTTTATTTAAAGCTAATAGTCTAGTCGAGAAGTGTGTCTCCTCCGAAAAATCGTTAGAAGGCTTCAAAAAATATGAGCTATATTAAGGATCTTTTCTGTTAATAAAAACTGCAATTGTTTTTAACAAAAACCGAAAAAAAAGCCTTTCGATTTTTGATGATAACTTAAAAAATTATAAGAAATTTGCGCAATGGTTAAAAAGATCCTTGGGAAAGAGTAATGGTCATTGCAGAAAGTATCTGGGGAACATAAGATCTACATGATAGACAATATGGATCTCCGTCACAGTAATCCACAGCTGATTTCTTTCTTGTCTCCACACAACTGGAACAAGCCCCTAATCCTATTTCTGAGAACCGCAGATCGTTGCTCTTGACATATCCTTCGATCAGGTCTGGCATGATGGGCTTCTAACAACTTTTCAGGTCTTGCCCCAAGCTTTGTTCTTGGCTTTCCAGTTCCTTCTAATCGACTATATCAGTTAGTGTAGATGGTCATTCTCAGCTTACAAAAATCGCTGGTGCCAAGGGCTCAGTGCTGGCACCCACTTGCTTACACATTAACGATCTTCCTCTTCCACAATCAATCCCATTCATAGCTTGCTGATGAAACCCTCCACTCTAGTTTCAATTTCTTAAGCCACCGAATCCTGATTTCGAAAACAAGCGCGGGTTTAATGCATTTCTTACAAGACCTCAAACTTATCTGGATTGGGGCGCAAAAACTTGTTCAGTTTATTGCCTCGAAAAATCAGCCGTGCTGTCGCGAAAAAAGTCTGCAAATGCTCATCCCTTACACATGAGCGGCCAAGTTCTGCAAAACAAAGAATCGTTTAATCTTGTGGCGTTATTTTTAAATAACCTCAACTGGCACAAACACATTTTATCCATAGTTGGAGCTTTAAAAGATTGGATTTCTCTCCGAGCCAGAAAATATTTTTCTTCTTCCAATCTGTACACTCTGTATGTATTCCAAATCAGACCCTCTTTAGAATATAGTTCTCATGTCTGGGGAATGGCGTCCCTTACAACACTTAGCATTCTGACTCCATTCAAAGACGAGCCGTTCGTCTTATTAATGATCCAACGCTCACAGAAAGGCTTCCTCTTCCTGCCCACCGTCGAGCTGTAGGGGATCTGTCGCTCTTCTATAGGTATTTTCACGGCTTCGCTCAGAGGAGTTGGCCAGTATAATTCCTTCTCTGGCAGCTCCCAACAGAGCAACACGTAGTGCAACTTTTATGCATCCCTTTACAGTTCAGTTAGAGAGGCCCCGAACCTCCCGCTTTCTTCGTTCCTTCATCCCTAGAGTGTCAAGACTATGGAACTTGCTGCCCGCAGAAGTTTTTCCTTCTCCTCCCAATCTCCAAAAATTTAAGTCCCGTGTGAACAAACTCTCACATCACATGAAGACACCCACGGTACGTTAGTACTTAGGCACCAGCTCGGGACTGTCCCAAGATAAAAAAAGGTAATTTCCGATAAAAAGTCTCGACTTCCGGAGTTTTATTTATTTTTACAAAAAAAAAAAAGTTTAAATAATTGTCGTATACTTTTTCATGACTTTTTAAAATTCAAGTCATAATTTCTTATTTTTTTTAATTTAAATTTAAAAAGTTCAACATGAAAAAATTAATAAACGTAAAAGGTTGGTTTTTTTTAATAAAAGGCTTCGTTCGCCGATTTTTTTAAAACCAATTTTTTTAAAAAATCAAATCCAAAATTTTTTAAAATTATTATTTTAAACTTTTAAAAAAATTGTTTTTTTGCAAAAAAAGGGGGCATTTTTTATTTTTTTTTTTTAATTTATAAAATTTTTTTTTTTTTAAAAACTTTTTTTTTTTTGGGTTTTTAAACAAAAAAAAAAAAACCCTTTTTTTTTTTAAAAAAAAAATTTTTTTTTTTTTTTTTTTTAAAAAAAAAAATTAAATTTTTTTTTTTTTTAAATTTTTTTTAAATTAAAAATAAAAAAAATTGTAAAAAAAAAATTTTTAATTTTTTTTTGGAAAATTTTAAAAAAAAATTTTTAAAAATTTTTTTTTTTTTAAATTAAAAATTTTTTTTAAAAAAAGACCTTTTTTAAACAAAAAAACGATAAAAATTTTTTGCCTTTTGTTGGAGTTCTTCTTATAATAAACCAACAAGATCACGCTATAAAATTTTCATTTTTTTGTTTATAAATTTTTATAACTTTGATAATGTTACTGTAATTTTTCATTTTTGTCAAAGTTATAAATATCATAAACAGCATTTTTAAACTTTTATGGTTTATCTTGTTAAGATGTTTATAAGAAGGGTTCAGATGGAAACATTTAATTTTTTTACTTGTTTAAAACTAACTTTGTTAAATTTTTATCGGAAAAAAATTTTTTTTAATTTTCAAAAATATACCAAATTAAAAAAAAATATATAATATTTAATACCCAAAAAAAAATTTAGGGGACGTATTCGTTTTATTGGGAGCCGCAACCAAAAAGGTCGGGGAGGCCCATTCCTTTAGGGTTAAATTAAAATTATAAATAATGGAGATAAAATTCCGGGATTTAAGACTTATTTATCGAAAATTTCCTCCTTTTTAAGGATCTGTTTTGCAATTTCCGCTATCTCCTATGGTTTTTAAGTTATCATTAAAAATTGTTTTTTGTTAATAACAATTGCAATTTTTATTGGCCGACGAGCTATCTTTATATTTTTCTAAGCCTTCCAACTATTTTTCACAGGAAACGCACTTTTCAACAAGACTATAACAAATGTACGCCTTCAAACAAAGTTAACCCAAATAATTACATTTTTGTTTTTTAAATGTAGTTAAAAGTTTCTTTATCTCCACGTGCCGTCTGTGCCCATTAAACTTTCATAGAGGTTTTCTTAACTTTGTTATCTCCCTTATTTCCCCGGGTGACTCCTAAATAATTTGTTGCTAACCTCCAGTCGACTTTTCCCCAATTTTATGTTTTTTTTTGTAAAGAAAATTAAATTGATTATTTTTTTCTAATTTTGACATTTTAAGTGACACTATTCAAAACTCATTGACGTTGTCAAATATCTTAGTTTTCAAAACCAGTTACGAAAAGTAAAAAACAGTTAGTTGTATTTTTATTTACGTTGGCCGATAAGTGCCACTTCTTTTTGGTTAGTTCTGGTTACTACTAATCAGAACTAGCTAGTACTAATCAGAACTACTTCTTAGTTTTAGTTCTGCTAGTTTTGGTTAATAGTAAGTAGAACTAACTGATTACTACTTAGTGACGGCCCTAAGATTTTTATTTTTTTTTATTTGAAAAAAGTGGGACGAGAATCCATCCTAAATATATTTCGGAGGCTATTCGCCTCTAGAAGAACCCTTTAGGAAAAAAAATAATTTTGGAATGTGCGAAGGAAGATGATTTTTTTTTGGGTGCTTTCCCAGGGAAAAATTAAACTTTCATAAGTAAATCCTCTATATCAGGGGTCTCCAAACTTTCCAGCCTTAGGGCCATACTGATTACTCCAGTAAGTTCCGAGGGCCAAAACCATATTATCATTGTTGCCGGTGGTAAGAACTGAAATAGTCCACTGATGAAAAAAAAAAGTCCGAAAAAGTACACAACGTTTAAAAAAGGCTGCAAATCGGACTAAAGTCCGCAAAACGGCAACACTGCATATTATTAATTTTCCTGTCATTATCTGTAATTTCTAGATTAGTCGTAGAGTACGAGCCATGAAGTAACGTGACACGACATCTGGTGGACACAAGCGGAAATAGGTAGTACCTTCTATCGCTAACAGATGGCGCTAATAGCACGTACAGAATAATCTCGTTGGTTCGAGAAAGTTCTGGTGTCTTCCACTCACTTCTAATGGCAGTAATTGGAATATATAAGAAGGCTAGTGGCGCAACCACAAGTCAGTTCCTATGACACTGTTGTTAAATAAAATATTGCATACCTCCTTAAAACGGGTTTGTGCGTGTTTAAGTTTAAGACATCTTTATAACAGTATTTTGATTTGAATTGTTGCTTTTGTGTGTGAATTAGTAGTATGGAAAAGAAGCGAAAAATTGATAGTGAATGCAGAAAATTCAAAGATCAGTGGAACATTCAGTATTTCGTAATTGAGTCCAGTAACAAGGCGCTATGTTTAATTTGCAATGAAAGCATAGCCGTTCTCAAAGAATATAACATTAAACGTCATTATGAAACAAAACATTTTCAAAATTACTCAAAATATACAGGAAGTTTGCGGACAGAAAAATTCGAAGCTATGCAGCGCGGATTGAAATCGCAGCAATCTTCATTTACAAAACTCAAACTGAACAAGAGGCTGCAACTCGTGCCAGCTTCGTGTGGCTCTTGAAATTGCAAAACGTGGAAAACCATTCACCGATGGAGAAATGATCAAAAATGCATAATTGCAGTAGCCGAAGAAATGTGCCCTGAAAAGGTAAATTTATTAAAACTGTCAGTATGTCAGCAAACACTGTGGCTCGAAGGGTAGAAAACATCGCTGAAAATATATCCTCTCAACTGTTCGACAAAAATGGACATTTTGAGTGGTTTTCTTTGGCCTTGGATGAGTCAACGGATGTGTCAGATACTGCTCAGGTGTTGATTTATATTCGAGGAGTAGATAAAAGCTATGAAGTGCACGAAGAACTTCTTGATATGATAGTATTCATGGCACAACTACTGGTACAGATATTTTTAAAGGAGTTGAAATGGCCATTAATAAAAGAACCTTCGATGGAAAACTTGAAATGTATTACAACTGATGGAGGCATAAACATGAGTGGGAAAGATAAAGGAGTGATCGCTCTTGTGTCAAAGGCTGTAGAAAATGACGGTGGTTCAAAACCATTAGTCTTACATTGTATCATTCATCAACAGTCTTTGTGCGGAAAATGTTTGGATATGTCTGACGTTCTGAAACCAGTCATATCAACTGTTAATTTTATCAGATCTTTTGGGCTGAATCACCGACAATTCCGACAATTTACTGAAGAGATTGGAGAAACTGACTTACCTTACTACTGCCGTACGCTGGCTTAGTTGTGGAAAGTCCTCAGCGCTTTTTGAACTTCGAGCAGTGTTTGAAATTTTTTTGAATGAAAAGCATCCCCCTCTTACTGAATTACAAAACAACGCATGGCTGTGGAAGTTAGCTTTCCCATGTTGATTTGACAAAACATGTGAACGAACTGAATTTGGGATTGCAAGGAGAAAACCGCATCTTCCTGATTTATACACTAATATCAAATCATTCCGGAAGAAATTGAGACTGTTTCAATCACAACTACGAAGTAAATGTTTTTCACATTTTAAAACATGTGAAATATTCCAGCCACACTACTGAGACTGATTTTCCCTATCGATTTTGCAATCGAAACTTTGAGTGCTTTGAAGATAAATTTTATACTCGTTTCTCGGACTTTGATGCCATTGCGAATCAAATTAAGATTTTTCAGAACCCTTTTTGATACTGAATTGAAACCTAGCCCCGGAACTTCAAATGGAAAGGGTTGATCTAAAATTTCAGTGATATAATTAAGAACAAATATAAAACTCATCTTTGTTGGAATTTTATAAGAGTCTTCCACTGACACAATTTGATAATTTGCATAAATTTGCTCGTGGTCTGTTTTCTGTTTTTGGTACTACTTATTTGTGTAAAAAACCTCCAAAATGAAGTACACAAAAAATGTTTACAGATCGAAATTAACTGATGAGATCTTAAATCTCTTTTAATAATTGTACAAGTAAAATTAGTCCACAATACAAACTATTGTCAGTGGAAAATCTCAATTACATAAATCTATTAGTATTTCATATTCATTATGTTTGTTATAAGTTATGGATTATTTAAAATGTATAAAATGTTAGTTGGATTCATTTCAATAATTTGTTAGTTATTATATACTGAAGTTAAATTTTCTGCATATTATACATGTCTTTACTATTACAATTTGTGTTTTTTATCCAACTTATCAAAAAAACAATAACAATAAGCCTACAAGAATGTTATGAGTTAGGGGGGAGTTAGCCATGACCATATAAATGTAGATGTCATATTAATAATTATTCAACATAAAAATTAGAATACTTCAGTAAACTAAATTTAATTTGCTATAAAAATTATTTGTTCTCAAAAGGGAAGTTTTCAAGTTTTAGCTCTCCGCGGGCCGGACAAAATCTGTCCGCGGGCCTATGTGGCCCTCGGGCCGTAGTTTGGAGACCCCTGCTCTATTTTGTTTTCGTAAATTTGATTAAATTTCATTCTCAGATCCCAAATAACTTCCTTTTTTTTAAACCACAGCCATATAATTTTTTGACCCAACAATCTTCTTATGCGAATATTTTAAATGCCTCTTATTTTAAGAAAAATGCAGATATTTTTGAGAACTCACTTCTAACCAGAACTAACTACGAGCAAAGTGTAGATGTTGTTGCTAAACTGTAAACTGATATAAACAACATAGATATGATGACGCCAAGAAACAGAAGATATTGTTCCTCATTTTCGTAAACATCACGTGTTGTCTAACGCAGAAGAGAATGTCCATTTTAATGAGCAAATGTTAGGACATTGTCTTTTGTGATTTGATATACACTTTTCAAAGGTGCCATAGAAAAAAATGTCAATACGCAGCCGGTTTTTTGGATCTGTTCACATTTTTGCGAATTTTCGCTTACCACAAATGTAACATTTAAAAGGTTCATTTCAAAGGGCTTTATTAAAATGGACAACTCGCTTTGGGTGCGAAGACTTGGTCACATTAGTTGACTCTAAGAGGGGTCAATTGTAGGCTTACATGAGGCAGGTATGTGAATTAGATTTGGAGAAAAGTAAACCGACCTTTACTCGAACATTTTGAGTTGTTATCAGGCATGTATCCAAGGGCCTTTTTTCTCGTAAAACCACTACCAGTTTCCGTCAGGCCCTTTTTTCTCAAAAACTATTTATTCCGAACTTCGCAAGGTTTCTATCCTAGGTATGATTCAGAAAAATTACATTAATAACCAGCTTAAATAATCAAAACGACACTTTTAGAAAGCAGGATGATTTCCGCTTTAGTCTTCGAGAGTTAAAAAAAATGTTTTTAATGTGCCTTCAGCCGTCATTTCATAAAAAAAATGTAGTTTCTATAACCCGTGTTGTTTTTTTAAAGGGCCAAAACGAAAAAGCTTTGCTTTGACAAGGGATTTCTTGTAAGGCTTTAACGTCTTCTAGCGCTATACGTCAAAAACTGTTTTGAACCAACAAAAAATAATATTTTTGCGTTTACATCATAAAGTTAAGGACGATTTTGTTTTTAAAAGAACAAACCACGGGAATTTAAACATGAATGTCATTTATTTAAAAAACAATTGATGTATAACCATTTACCAATATTAACTTTAATTAAGGCTTAAAAAAAATAGATCGATCTATTGACAGTTTATTAAGAATTAGATAAAATATTTTTATTTTTTCAGCATATTATTAATGACTGAAATGATGTTTAAACACTATTAAAAGTTTGTTTTTTAAAAGCATTAATGGGTTTATTGTTATTCCAGAAAGGTTTAAAAAAATTATGATTTGATATTTTTGATTTAAGTAAACACTTGCTAAACCTGATAAAATAAGATTTTTTTAAATAATTTGGATTATTCGAATTTTAATCATATTTCGTTACCTTAATTAAAATATCATTTAAAAAAAATATATATATACTCAGCAAAGTTTTATGATTATTTTATATATTACATGCAATAATTCTGCCGTCATAATGAAAAACGCAGTAACTTGAGAGGTTATAGTTTCGAGAAAAACGACCTGAAAGTTTTAAGCGTGTTTTGTAGCGAAAAAAATATTTTTTTGACCAATATTGATACACTTGCCAAATATAGTGTCTTATGACGTTATTAAACAAGTTTTACTGATAACTTTTGATTTTGATAAAGTAATATTGATGAAAATGCGTTTTTGTTTAGTATCTCATTACTTTTAATCGAACATTTGCTAATAATGAATGCAGTAACTTGCAACTTTTGACCTAGTTACTGCGGTTTTCCCTAGTAGCTTTTGATGTGCCGCCATTGAGTTAAATTGTAGGGAAGACTGATTTTACC
>JAHBCN010017791.1:0-17986 GCA_019359885.1 Listronotus oregonensis
TTTTAAGGGGTTATATTGTAATAGTATAGTATAAGTCTAAAAAGGAACTTTTATAGTATGAGTAAGATGTTTACGGACGAGGCAAAAGAAGGAGCAGAGGGGGGAAATTTTTAAAAAAACAAACCCCCAAAAGGGGTTTTTTGGGGGGGAAATAATGTACAATATTTTATTTCATACCCCCCTTTTCGAATTTTTTGGTTTTAAAATAATAACTTATTTTTAACCTGTTTGGTATATCTCCCAAAAAAATTTGATTATCTGCGGGAAAACAGATTTTAAGAGTTTTGTTTACTGGTGGAAACATTGTTAATACTGACACAAAATTTAAATTTGACGAAAAGATTGCGTTGATATATCCAGTAAACGCAACTGTCCTGTTTTTATTTATGTCAAGGTAAAAAGTAAAGTCAGTTAAAAATTAGTGATATTTTAAAATAAGTTTTGGGGTAAAATTGACGAAAGGGAAAAGAAAAGGGGGTAATCTGATTTCAAAAAATTTTAAAAAAAACCCAATGAGGCTACAGGGCAGTTACCCCCAAAAAAATCAGCAGAACGGTATAAAAAAAATTTTTTCCCTTTTTCCCTTAGTCCGGTATTTTTTTTTTCCCGGAGTCAATACTGTAGAATTTTTTTTTTTCCGGACTAAAACCAAAAAAAAAGTGATCTTTAAAATTTTTTTTTGTTTTTTTTTTTTTTTAATTAACGGACAAATTAATTGATTCCCCCTTTTACATAATAAAAAAAAGTTTTTTATCTTCAAAACAAAGGGAAAAACCCCATACCTAACGTAGTATTTTTTTTTAAAAAGACAATTTTTTTTTTTATATAGACGCACAAAACAATGCTAAATTTTTGGTACCTAATATTTTTGGGGACGTTTCGCTTACTCGAACGTGTTTTTGTAAACCCCCAGAAATTTTTTTCCCCCAAATAACATCTGCCTTGCAAAAAAAAAGAAAAAAGGGGATTTTTTTCCCCCCCCAAAAAAAATTTCCCCTAGTAAAACTGTGAAAATTTTTTTAAAAATTTTACCTCGGAAATCCTCTATCGGGGTTGCTGATTACGAATCCGCTTTAAAAAAAACGTCTTAGGGTTTGGGGCCCCTAAAAAACCCCCCCTAGGCGTAACAAAAAAGGGGAAAATTTTTAAAAAAATTTAAAAAATTTTACTTTGGAAATCATCCCCGGGGGTTTTTTGGGGGCGCTGGTTGCAAATTGGGGCCCTTTTATGTAAGGGTTTTTTTAAAAACCCCTTCCCCCCCCAAATGACAGAAATGGTAAAATTTTCAAAATTCAAGTTTTTCCCCGAGAGGGGGTCTGGGGGTTTTTTTGGGGGGCCGGCGAATCCGCCGTTAAAAATTGTGTAAGGGTGGTTGCACCCCATCAAAAGCCCCCCAAGAGTTACACAAATGGGGAAATTTTGTTTGTGTTTTTTTTGAAATTAAAGAAAATTAAAAAAACGATTTTATTAACTCGTACTTTTTTTTTAATAATTTAATTTTTTTTTAAAACCCCAAAATTGCCCTTTTATATTGAAAGTTTGTTTTTTTGACTTCGGTTTCGTAATCAGTGACCCCAAAAACCCCCCCTAAAGACGTTTTCCCGAGGAAAATTTTGAATTTTAAATTTCTCCATTTCTGAAACCCCCCTAGTGGGGGTTTTTAAAGGTGGTGCAACCCCCCTTTCCTCGTTTTTCCCGGGGATTCGTAATCACCGACCCCGAAAACCCTTGAAAGACGATTTCCGAGGTAAAATTTTGATTTTTAAAAATTTCCCCCATTGTGTAATTTCTAGGAGTGGTTTTAACGAAGTGCAAGCACCCCCACTCGATTCTTGACCACGGATTCGTAATCAGCGATCCTAAAAATCCCTCCCTATTAAAACAATGGGGTTGCAACCACGCTCACTTGATTTTTGACCACGGATTCGTAATCAGCGACTCCAAAAACCCCCGATAGAGGATTGTCGAAGTAAAATTTTGACTTTTTGAAATTTCCCCATTTCTGTAACCCCTAGAAGTGGTTTTGATGGGATGCAACCACCCTCACACGATTTTTGACCAGATTCCTAATCAGCGACCCCGAAAACCCCCGAGAGACGATTTCAGAGGTGAAATTTTGAATTTTAAAAATGTTTTACTCTTGGAGATTATTTGAGGGTGGAAAAACAACCCAAATTTTTCATTTTTCATTGCAAGGCCGATGTTAGTGGTGATGAATGTTCCTGAGGGTCTACAGAATACGTACAAACCAAAAAATTTTAAAAAACGGAGCTGTTTATCCTTTTCCCCAATTTTTGTATTTTCCGGGTTTCTTACCAAGCTATGAAAAACGCCGGAAAAAACAGTGTTGCCAACCGTACCGTAATTACCGTACCTTGGAATTTTGAACCAAGATACGGTATACCGTAATTTGGCAACCGTACGCAAATGTACGGGAATTCAAAGGATTTTAAAAAAATTTTTTATTTTTTGTTAGTCAAGACTACCGGGGATAAGATAAAAAGGTTTGCCAATGAAAAAATTTGTTCAAAAATTAATACCAATAAAAAATTATGCTTTTACCTTGACCAGAAGTGTGTGGTATAAGATAAGTTTTTTTTGTCCTATTTGTGTTAAATTTTTTTTTTTTTTAAAAATTTCCCTTTTTTATCTATTTATACTATTGTCTTTTAAAATTTTTTTTTGAAAAATTATAATGGACATTTTTTTTAGGAACATTGTTTTATTGTTTACACCCTGTCTCCCCCCCAAAAAAAAACATCAAAATTGCTATATATTTTTAAAAATCGCCTCAAGAATATAGTAATTTTTTTTCCCGGTGGAAAAAAGGGATACTTTTAAATTTTTAAAATAATGACGGTAATTTGGGAAAAAAATTTGTAATTTTGATTGTTTTTCGGTTAAAAAACTTAAAAAAGGCCAAAATTTGGGAAGAATAAAAATTTTTAAATTTTTATTATTACCACTACAGAGCGAAAATCGCAGAAAGAAAAACAAATTTAAACATCGATAAGTATAAAATATATTTAACTCTAGAAAACTAGTCATTAATATGTTGTTAAATTGTAGAAAAGAATCAATAATAAATTAATATTAATTTTTGTTGTATAATTCCAGCATTTCTTGTAATGTATGGATGTCATAAATTAAAAAATATAATTTGAAAAATTCAAAATTATATTTAATATCATGTATTTCATCTCATCGCTATTTTAAAAAAAAAAACGTATTTTTTAAAGTAACCTTTTTTAAAAAAATTTTTTGGGGGAACCCCCTAATTTAAAAAATAGAAGACAGATGCCCAGTTTAGTTTTTTATATCCTGTTAAAATATATAATAATAAATAATACATATTTAACAAAGATGTTAAATTATTTCCTATTCAACCTAACATTACGTCAATTTTCTTTAGAATTTTTCCCCCTTTTTAAGTTTTACTTCAGTAATAGACACGCACAGTTTTTTTAGGCCCCAAAGTTACTTAAAAATATTTTTCTTATTTTTTTTTGTGTGTTCCCAGCGGTTTAAAAAAGGGGAAAAAATTAAAAAAAATTTATACCAGATAAAGTAGATAAAAAATAAAGGCTGAAACTATATCCATAATTTTGCAGGCAAACATGACTTTTTGCTTTGTGAGAATCAATTTCTTTATCTCTCACACAGGAAGCGTTGTTGGCATATTTTTAATAATAAATGGTATAGATCACCCCCTTATATTAATTTTAAAAAAAATTTTTTAAAAAGGGGAAAAAAGGATAACAGAATTAAAAAAAGAGAAAACTAAAACCCAAAATTTTCCCCAAAATTTAAAAACTGAACAACGGCAAAAAAAATCAGATTGAAAATACGCTATTATTATTACATGCTTTCTTTAAGGTGGTTGTATAACGAGAAGAACTTTCTTATGTTTTTTTTAATTTATACCGATTATTTTATAAAGAATTTTGTTTTAAAAAAAAATTTTTAACAATAAAAGTTTTAAAAGATGTTTTTTTGAGGTTTATACATTGAAAAAAGCAATGACAAAAAAGAATATATTTTTTTTAATTTAAATTTTTTTTTTGATATTAAGGGAAAAAAAAAAGTAATATTTAAAAACAACAAAGGGAATTTTAAAAAAAAGTCCCATTGATTGTTACAATACATTTTTTAAAATATTAATTAATAAATAAAACCCAACGATTCATTAAAAACCCCTGGAAGAAATCCCTAAAATCTGGAAAACTTGGGGTTTTTTACCCAAAAAAAGGGGAAAAATTTGAAAGATTAGGGCCCGTTTGGGGAAAAAAAAAAAGTTGCCCCAAATTTTTTTGGAAAATTTTTTGGGCTTATCAAGAGAAAATTTTAAGAAAAAAAATGCCAAATCCTTACCCAATTATTTTGGGTCAAAAAATTTTTTTTTTTCATAAAAATTAAGGTTTGAAGACAAATTTGGAAAAAAAAAAAAACCCAAATCAAAAGTTCAAAAAGAGAAATGGATAGAAAAATTCAAGACCAGATTTAAAAAAAAATAAGCTTAAACGTTTGAACTATGAGCTGTAGAGTAATTTGGGTGGAACAGTAAAGGTTCGTCCCTCTGTGTCTAATATTTGATCTCATTGTCAGTATTTTAAGAGGCCGACATATTTGGGTAGGAACTTGGCCCTTATTTTACATAAGTGTTCTTGGTGAGATTGAAATTAACTTTTGTACTAATTATACTAAATTACTAAATTAAAATGGTATTCAAGAATCATTTACATCAACCCAACCTCAACCAAACCCTAAAAAAATTTTTATTTATTTATTTTTTTTATTCTTGACAGCGAATTTGTTACACCCTGTACATTAATAACCTCCGCGCCTATAAGTATAACCAAACAAAAAAGGCGTGAAAGTCCTAATATTCTTGTAAATAATACAACATTTAAATCAAACTTTTAAATTAATTGTTGCCTTTCTTTTTGTAAAATGAATGTTTTATCTTTTCTTTATCCGACCTTGTTAGGCTGGTTTATTGTTGTTGAAGTCGGTGGCGTAGGTGGACGAATTTTGATTTGTTCTTATGCAAGACCACGTTACCAAGTCGCTTTGTAGTATTCTAAAGAAATTTTATATCTAAGTAGAAATAAAATAACCTGATTTGCCTATATAGGAAGTTTACGATCTAATAGATTTATAATTTATATACAAAGATTTCTAAAAATAAAAATACAGACGTTTTTCTTAAGGTAAAAATATTACAGTAAAACTTGTTTAACGGACTCCTTTTAATCGGCCACTTTCGGAAAAAAAAACTACTTTTGGGGAAATTCCCCTTTTTAAATATCCAGATAATGGACCCCCTTTTAAAACAGCCACGCCAGACAAATCCAATTTTTAAACCTTTTTTTAGGAAATCAATTTTTTATTGATTTTAAGGGGGAAAATAAAATAATTTGTTTAAATTCCCCTTTTTTGAAACTTAAAAAATTTTATTTCTTATGGACTGTTTCGAAACGGAGTTTTTTTCAAACAAATAAAAAAAATTTCTTCAAAGAAGGATCTTTATTTTACATTTTGGTAATATAAATATATAACATTTTTATAGGGGGTTTGGGTCTAATTATAGGTAATAAAGATTTTACAGTTATTAAATTAAATAATTGAAGTGTTATAATACATTTGGCCGGAATTTCTTTGATCTAATTTGTAATTTATTATTTTATGATTGTATTCAAAAAATTTTTAAAAGGGGTGAAAATTCCCAAAAAAAATTTTTTGGGGCCCGGTTTTTAAATAGCATTAGTGGCTATAGGGGATTATCTTACATTATATTTTTATTTGTGCCCCTTTTGATGAATAAAGGTATCGTGTTCGAAATCAAAAGGTTTAATCGTCCCCAAAACAAAGAGGTTTGTCACAAAAGGGGAAAAAATTGCTTTCGGGAAAGTAAAAAAAAAACCCCCTTTTGGGGTTTGCAAAAAAGGGCCCGGGGAAAATTTGGGGGGGGGAAAATTCCAAAAAAATAATATCATCGGGGAATAAACTGTACTAAAACTAATGTTTGAAGAAGGTGCTTTACAATTGTTTTAAAAACAAGAGGAAAAAAAGCCCCCAAAATCTGTTAATTAAACAAATATCTTTTTAATTAAACAAAAAAATTAAGGCAGCAAGCCATCTATAATGGAAAATTTTGTAGCCTCGAATGGTTAAAAAAACTATACCTGGCAATACTGGCCACCTTCATAAAGGCCAATTTTTTTTAAATTTTTTTGGTGGCCGTTATAGACAAGTTTTACTGTAACAATTTTGTCAACAATTGCTTTTCCCTTGAGATTACAGAGGTTCGTTTCTGACACTGCATATATTTGACGTCACACCGTTATTTAAGATGGCTCTGCTTTTTTATCTATCTCTTTTGCTTTTATATCCTTACAACCGTATTTTAATGTGAGTAGTCAATAAAATAACCTATGAATAGGACACTATGTCTGTTTGTCAATATTTGTGGCGGATACATTTTAAAAAATCTTTTTTTTTGTACTCTAAGCAATTCCAGGCATTATTCATTAAATTTAAAATTAAACCACAACTTCATTATTTGGTTAATCGCCTTACAGTTAGCGGGGGTGATGTGAATTTTGAAGCATTATTTTTTACAGCAGAACTTTTTTCCGGACTAGACCGGAAAGTGGATATCAATTCGCCTACGGCTCGCCCTAGAAACCGCTTGACGCGACCTGCACAAAACACTACTTTTCGGTCATTTAACGTAACGTAAATTACTATTTACTTTTGTTTCAGTGTCGATAAAAAGCATTTTTGTATAAATTTGAAAGCTTTGTAAGTTGCCAAAGCCAGAGCGACGGTTGGACAGCAGAAGTTGACATGAGACAAGACTCAAAACCATAAAAATAAACTCACAACTTTAAACTGTTCCAAATATTTCATAAATTATTTAAAATAAATCGACATTATCGTACAAAAATTGAAAAAGGCGTACAAAGTCTCTTAAGGTAATTTAAAATCCTTATACCTAGCAATTACCCAGAACGTAAGGTAATTTTCTTGAACTTTTACTGAACCGGTTTGTTCGACACACCTTTGTTTAGTAAGCCTTTATTTTGCAATTTTTAAGCCATTTACTTTTTGTTATGAATTTATAATTTATTTTTTCTCTTATCTCTCTCACAAATTTTCCGTGTCTCAAGAACCTACTTAAAATTGTTCGCCAGGGGGGACCTGTAAAAATATAAGGAAAGAGAATGTCAAAATAGGGATCACATGTTATTGTTGATTTAAAGGTAACTCATAAGTTTGAATTTAAAAAAAGAGATAGAAAAGGAATGTAAAAAAATTTGCTTACGGATCGGGCCTCAGCTTTCCTACTATTTGAACTGTAGTACAGTTTACAAAGCAAAATAAAAGATCTTTCAGTAAATAAAATTTAACATTTAATCCCCAGTACTATCTTTTAGAAAAGTGCATAGAACCAACAAAACAAAATCCGTACAATGTTAGTTTTTCTCTGTTTTTTATAAGAAAAAAAAACTGTTTTTTTTTTCAGAAACCTTATTGGTTATTGAAAAGTCGGGAAAACCGACAAAAATTGACAACCTTTTAATAAATTCATTACTTGGAACCTTTTATAGTTGGAAAGCAGATCTTCGAGAAAATGATTATTTATACACGGGCCAAAGGCGGGTGCTGTCCGATGTATTTTTTTTTAATCGCAGTTTAAATATTTTGCAGTGATATTTTGGAGTGATATTTGTTTTCTTGGATTCATCTTCGTGGGCTATAATGTTTTTCTACATAACTTTTGTAATAATATAATAATATTGTAAAGTTGAATTATAATTGCTCAATATTGATAATTTTGAATAAAAGATACTCTTACGCCCGAGTGATGATCGCGTTGTTAAATTTAGCAATGGACTTAGCAATTGTAAAAAGTTAACAACGGTTTAGAATGTTTAACAAAATGTCAGATTTTGACAGGTTGCCTACTAAAATCATTGAATAACACTGACAATGACGTTTTGTTAAACATTCTAAACCGTTGTTAACTTTTTCCAATTCTAAGTCCATTTTTTTAAAAAGCGATTTCCTCGGCCATTACGTATTAACTATTTTTGTCCGGTTTGGATGATGTAAACGGATAATTAGATTTTATATTTTATTCCACAACTTGTATATTTTCACATACACTTGGTAAAAGTTTGGAAATCGGCTTCAAACAATAGAGTAAACAAGCGATCTTGCTCTTGGAGCAGAGTAGTAGAGAGGGTTTAAAGCAAGCCGTAGAACACAAATATGAACGCCTGGGCGGTACATTTTTAAAACTTTTCGCCTAATTTATATGGAAATTAAAGATATACAAGTTGGAGAATAAAATATGAAGTCAAGGAATCCGTCTACGATATTTAAATCGGACAATTACAGTTAATACGCTGAATCGTCGAATATATCACTGCAAAATATTTAAACTGAGATTTTGAAATAACCACACATCGGACATCGCCCGCGTTTAGCCCGTTTATACAACTTGTTATAGATAAGCATTTTTGCGAAATTCAGCTTTTTTTAAAAATTTGGAGTGTCCCCAAAGGGGGGAATTTTTTAAAAAATTGTCAATTTTAAACAAGCGCGGATCCACCGTTGTGGGCACTGTGGGCATCCCCACAACCCTAATTCACTAGTTTTAACCGGTAATGTCTCACTTTTACGGTCTATTGATACGCTGATGATAAAAAAGATGTCATGGAAGTATTACGATCAAACGCCAAAAAGCTAAGTATGTATTTAAGCAATTATTTGCAAAAGGCGACAGAGCAAGCAAAACAGTTGGATGTTACCAGTTACATTAAAATCCCCACGTTCAAATCGGTGGAAGAGTCTTTTGGGAAAAAAAATATACATACCTCTATTAGATTCAAATATTAATGATTTGGCGGGGTTTTTCCCGTACTCGACCTCTTTTATTTTTTTTTTTTACCTATTCCCAAAATTTTTAGGGATTTGGATATCAACATTGTAAAAGTAAAAAGAGTTTCACATATACCGCCAATTCATTAGCGATAATGAATCTATAGATTTAAATGAAAACCGACTCCGGATGACCAAATGGAAAAGAGAATCTTAAAATAATTTGGTCATACCAGAGTCGATAGCTACACTCCCGGTCAGCGTATAGCTATCGCGGAAAGATCGTTTTCAACTCTCCGTAGGATCAAATCTTGGTTGCGCGCCTTAATGGCACAGGAAAGGTTATCGGTGCTCCTGTGCTCCTGGATTTCGACGAAATAAACAATGTTTTCGCAAAAAAAAACCGTAAGCTTGACGCTTAAATTACAAACTAAAATTGTATATTTAAGAGAACTAGCCCCGATAATATTTATATCAAGCTTGAATTTGTAATATAAGAATTTACCTATACTATACAGTGTGTCCCAAATTGGTGGGGAATGTATGGGGATCTTGGAAACCACGATAGATAGAAAATCGGTTAAATGGGGAAAGTTTTGGACAATTATGTTAGTAAGCTAATCCCGTTTACAACGTGGTTTTATCTATTCAGGTTTTTGAGAAATTTTGAAAAAACCTGAAACATCCATTTTCGAAAATCGGCCATATGTTTTTTATAAGTGAAAATTTTTCAAATTTGTAAAAACTTCTTCAAAGCAACTTATTTTGTAGAATATGACCGAATAGTCAATTTTTATTTTCTACGTTTCGGGTTTTAGAATCATCATCAACTTTATTTTTTCATATGGACGCCATATTGGATTTTTACGCAGCCAAATAGTGCTTTTTATTCTGATTTCAACAATGTATAACATATATATTTTAAGAGTTTATAACCTCGTTTATTTCAAAAAACAAAATATTTTCTCAGTTGGCCTTGATTCCAGGGAACGTCATTTTTTTTTTGTAAACAATAAAATATTAGTAATTGGCAAAATAGATAAGCTAAACAGATATTTTACAGAAATGGGTTTCGCGAACATAGCTACAATGTTATTACCGTGTTACAACAAAACTACACGTAACAAGTTAATTGAAACAAGTGAAAACAAAAACAATGAAAAGTGGCTTAACTAATATTTCTACTAAAATAAAGATGTAAAATAACGACCTAAAATTCAAAATGTTGTCCATATTTCTCAACATATTAACGTTTTTTAAATAGTTCTAACTACCCTATGAATGGTTGACTTAGGTATGTGGAATTCTCTATCAACATCCCTGGCTGAAGATGTTGTTTTTTTTTACATGTTGGTTTACTGCAGCATCTCGTTGTCGATTTTCTTCAACGTACCTCTTAGGTCGTGGTTTTTTAAAACTTCCGAATTTAAACAAATTTGTAACCAGTTTTCGAAAGTATGTTAGTTTAGGATGCTGTCTTTCAGGAAAATTGACGAAATACGTTTGCGCAGCTATATTAACATTTCTATTGCTTTGGAAATAACGTTGCAAAATATGAAGTTTTTCTTCAAATAATTAACCACTTTACAAAGTTAAAAAAATTTTAATAACGTACCCGAGCTAACTTGATAATGACGCTAGATGACATTCGCCGGAATCAAGGCCAACTGAGAAAATATTTGTTTTTTGAAGTGGATGAGGTTATAAACTCCTAAACTATAACATGTTATACATTGTAAAAATAAGAATAAAAAGCACTATTTGGCTGCGAAAAAATCCAATATGACGCCCATATGAAAAAGTAGTTGATGATGATTCATCAACTTTACTTTTTATATGGGCGCTATTATTTTGTTGTAACACGGTATTAACGGTATAGCACTGTTCGCTAAAGCAATTTCTGTAAAATATCTGTTCAGCTTATCTATTTTGACAATTACTAATATTTTATTTTTACCAAAAAAAAATGACGTTCGCTGGAATCAAGGCCAACTGAGAAAACATTTGTTTTTTGAAATAAATGAGGTTATAAACTTTTAAATTATAACATGTTATACATATTTGAAATCAGAATAAAAAGCACTATTTGGCTGCGTAAAAATCCAATATGGCGTCCATATAAAAAAATAAAGTTGATGATGCTTCTAAAAACCCGAAACGTAGAAAATAAAAATTGACTACTCGGTCATATTCTACAAAAATAGTTGCTTTGAAGAAGTTTTTACAGATTTGAAAAATTTTCACTTATAAAAAAAATGTGGCCGATTTTCGAAAATGCATGTTTCAGGTTTTTTCAAAATTTCTCAAAACCCTGAATAGATAAAACCACGTAGTAAATGGGATTAGCTTACTAACATAATTGTGCAAAACTTTCCCCATTTAACCGATTTTCTATCTATCGTGGTTTCCAAGATCCCCATACATTCCCCACCAATTTGGGACACTGTATACTGTATAGATAAATAAATAAATTACAAATTCAAGCCTACGCTTTATGCTTGCCAAAGAAACCATATGGCTACTGGAAAAAAAAATTAAAAATTTGGACTTTCCATACAAAGCTACTGCTGCGGATGCTAAGTAGAATTTTTTTTTTTATTTCCGGTATATGGTTTCTTTGGAAAGTGCTCAGATTAATGGTCTAAACTAAGTCCATGGACTTAGATCATAGACTTCATTCATACCATGGTATGGTATTCGTTTATTTGGGACTAGTCCGAAATGCTCCTAGGGCTACGTATTCCTGCATTGTGTGCTGAATCCAACCTCTTTAATATACTGTTTTTTGCAGATGCGTATGCCATAGAACCATAATCGATTTTTGATCGTATCAGTGATTGGTATAGTTTTTTTTAACGTGGTTGAGTCCGCGCCCCATGTTTTACTGGACAATACTTTTAGTGTGTTTATACCTTTTTGGCAGTTATTAATCAACTGACAAATATGAGGCTCCCAACTCAGCTTTTCATTCATAATCATTCCAAGGAATTGTACTTTATCAGTATATTCGATGTTTTCGTTGTTGAGGGATAGTGCAGGGCGGATATCCACTGGCATCTTGGAAAATAACATACATTTTGATTTTTGAGCGGAAAATTTAAAGCCTGTTTGGTCTGACCAACGTTGAAGATGTATTATTTGATTTTGGATTAGTGACTTCATTGATACCAAATTTTTCCTTTTACGTAGATAACCAAGTCATCTGCGTATAGCCTTGCTTTAACTGGTAAGTTCATGTTGTTTACTCTATTTTCGGGTTAATTTCCCTAACACCCTGTATACTATACTATAATATTATAAAGAGTAAAAGATTTGTATTTTTGGATGTTTTTAACAAGTATACTCAAAAACTACTGAACCAATTTCGATTTTTTTTAACGTTAGAATATTACATTTTAAGTGATTGTAAGTAACATAAGCTTTATAAAATAAATGTCCGTCCACTTGTGTGAAGCCATGACATGTTGCCAGTTTTTGATAAAGTTATTTAATGTCAAATGGTGTTTAATTTAGTTTGTAATTAATGTTATCATTGAAAGATGTAAAAAATAGAGCAAGTTCTACTGAGAAAAAAAAGCAGACATAAGATCCCTTCACCAATTTTTCAATAAATTGAACCAAGAAAAAAAATCAAAAACACTTATGTAAAATGGGAAGTTTTATCAAAAATCTCGACCTCTTAAAGTAGTGAGATCTAAAGTTAGATCAAGTTCTGTTCACAATTTTTTTCCTATTTTTTGACTTGACAAGCTTTTTTTACCGACTGTATTAATAAAAAAAAGACGTTCTTTTTTTTCCCGTGAGCCGTCTTGATTCACCTACTTTCAGGTTTTGGTCTAAAATGCGCTTTAATGTCTATAAAACTAACTGGGCTTTTTTTGCCTATTTCCCATTACCTTTTATACCAATCCTACAATTAGTCTTGTTTCTTCTACAAGTCTGTATAACCCCGAGACTGGTTGGTTGATATATTCCTGTGAGCTCATTTGTTGCCCAAATAATACTTGTCTTTTGTCATTTAACGCTTCGCATTCACAGGATATGGTAGGCTGTTTTTTTTCCCTCGTCGCAATTCTTAACTTTGGTCCCCATTGTATGACCCCTTTCGTCTGGTAAAGAGCCTATTTTTAGGTGTTTTAAGCCGGGTATTCATTAGCGAACGTTTGGCCGCCAACCGGCGACTTTTTTAGGTTCTTAGTGTGCGAAATTAAAAATTTTATTGGGACGATCTTTGGTTGCGGAAAGTTCGCTCCTTTTATTTTCAAAAAAAAATTTGCACGCATTTTTGGATTTCGTATATAAATGAAATACAATTGTCGGAAACGGGTAACAACACTACACGCATACGTTTGTTAAATGTGGATGTCAGAGGGGCATTCAAAAAATTGTACGTACATTTACGGCATATACGTTTTTTGCGTGCGGCTGTTATACTTCGCTAAGTGAACCCGGCTTTAGTGGGCGCCACAACGAAGCACCGCACATCGCACCGCACTTAGCATTGTAGCATCCGCGTGTAAGCAAATTTAACTATTGAATTCAATGCGTGCTGCCATACCGGCGCACTGCCCCTCGCTTCGCATCGCCCTTGTACCTAGGAGCATCACACAGTAAATTGAGCTTGAGGTATTTTTCGGAGCCTCGCACATGTCTTTGTTTTTTTTTTTAAAGTTATTAGCGTGATGGATAAGGATAAATAAATTACCAGTGTCTTTGCCAGGGAGGCGATCTGGAACAAAAATAGTAGAAATCATCTTAAATCCTTATAAAGGTGATGGAATTCTCCAAAGTAACTTCATTTTTTTCTTTAAAGGGTGTACTGACATCCTTGGTTTACTTTTAATTAAATACCACTTTGTTAAGTTAGAATCTAATAAAATATCATCCTCGTCTGACGATGAGGAGGCCATGTTTAAAAGTAAAAACAAATTACTACGGAAAACGTACTGTGCGCCAACGTGGACCCTTGTCGGCAATGCTCTGTGCGAGGCAGAGGCGATACTATGGTATTAAGCCGGCCATCCACCCATGCAGTGATGTTAGAAAGTGACTCAATGAAACTGATACAGATGTAGCTAAAAGCTGGTATTTAAGAAAAAAAAACTGTTACGATCTCATCATGGAGACCAAAAATAAGAAAGACCATCTGTTATGGACGTTTGGCCCAAAAAGTGACCTAGAATAGCATTAAATAACGAGGCTGGTATAGCTGAGGGTGTGATAAAGTGTAGTTTAAAAACGGTCCTCTGGAACATCAGCGCTATCTTAATTTACTTACTTTAATTTACTGTGATTTGAGGACCTCTTTTGTATCACAGATATGGTCCTCCTTATCTCTAGGACCATATTTGTGTTACAAAAGTGGCCCTCAAATTGCAGCAAATTAAGATGGCGTTGGTGTTCCAGAAGTCCGTTTTTAAACGACACTTTATCATACCCTCCGCTATACCAGTGTTCTATGATGTACCTTTGGGTCATAATAGATGACGCTGTGATCAATGTCTATAAAACTAACGTCTAAAGTTGTCAATGGCTGTGTAAGCAGGTTAGCGCTCAGTATTCGTATACTCCTGATTTTAATTCTTGGACAATGTTTAAAGTTGGTATTTTTCATACAAGCTCAACGTTTACTTGGTACATGGTACAAGACTCTGAAAAATGGTACGTATACCAACAAATTGGTACGTCTAACATCACTGCGTCCACCGAAAGCGATGCTGTGCTGTGCTAGGCGGAGCGGCGTTGAGCTGTGTTAAGCGGCGCTGGTTTGCCAATGTATTCTTATGGAGTACCGTTCACTAAAGCTAGGCGGTGTGCGGCGAGACAAGCTGTGACTTGCGGGGACAGCATCATTTCGCTTTGTGTTCGATTGAAGCTGTGCTAGCCGTGCGAAATTGATTAATTATCGATGTAAATAATTTGAATCATGGAAGAGTTTATTGAAACTTTAGATTAAATCCATGCCATGATACTTTTTACTATAAATTACAAAACATTGCAATAACAATATTATGCTAGCTACAACACCGCAGGACTAGATTTTGGTGGACGGTATTGCTACAGCGAACCAGCTTAGTCTAGCACAGCGTAGCTCAGCCTCGCACAGCCAAAATGCTTTCGGTGGACGGCCGGCTTTTTAGTGGGGGGGTGTGGGTGGCCTTTTTTGGCGTACCCGCCGGCCGTCCACCAAAAAATGCTGGCGGGGTACGGGGGCTATGCTGGTTCAAGCTGTAAAATCCGTAGTCGTGCGGTGTTGTACTAAATTTTCAATGTTTAATAATTTACTAGTCAAAAAAAAAAATCATGGCGGGGATTTAATCTATTTACATGGTAATTAATCAATTTCGCACGGTCCTTTTAAAAACAAAAAAACAAAAATTTTCCCCCCAAAAGGCCCCACACCCCCAAAAAAATTGGGAAACCAGCCCCCCTTTCTCCCCCCCTTTCCGGACAACCTTTTTGGTGGACGCCGGTTTTTGGTGAGGTTCTCCCAATATTCCTCGTGTTTGTTTCGGATCCATTTCCTGTTTTGTCCTCGTATTGTGGTTTTGGTTACTCCAAGGGCAGGTTCTGGTCCTAAGTATAGTGTGGATGATCCATGTCTAGCTAGCTCATCCGCTGTTTCGTTGCCCTCTATTCCCAAATGACCTGGTACCCACAGGAGAGTTACCCTGTTGCGTTCTCCCAGTTTTTTTTGGCATTCCCATGTCAGCCTGGACGTTACCTTAGGGTTTACTAGTGCCCCTAGTAACGCCGGGCTGTTAATACAAACAAATCCGTAAAAAAACTTGCCAAGCCAAAAAAAGGATGGAACAAAATTGTGGACAGAACTTGGTCTAATTTTAGATCTTAGTAATTTAAGAGACCTAAAATTTTTGGATAGGAACTTGGCTTCTATTTTACATAAGTGTTTTTGGTGGGATACATTTTATAACAAACAAAACGTGGTGGTCGCGCATGAAAAGTCTGGCACGCTACTGTTTTCTTCACTAATTATTATAAAGAAAAATACAATTAAGACAAGCCTTGGGGGAAGTTATCATTTACAAATCTTCAACCACGGCTGCAACTGTCCACATTTTTATATGACTTTAAACCATTAAAAACGGTTAGATTAAATTTCATGTAACAATAAACGAGAACTACTTAAGAAGAACTACATTTTACAGATGACGCTTACGTGACCGTTATGACCAACATTTATTTGAAGGATAATAATACGGAAAGTTAATTAGTACAAGGTGATTAAAATCTATCAAGAGCTGCTTGGTGTTGGCATGTGCGAATAATAGTCCGGGAGGCCACCGCAAAAAACCAAGCCAAAAGAGATACGCATAATTTGTTTTTATATTACTATGAACTATAGTCAATTTAAAGCCGCACTGCTGCCTCAGGTCAGCTAGTTCAAATTGCATTTTTTTACTTAAAAAAAAATCACGAAAAATGGGTTTTTTAATATAACTTGAAAACTATTAATTTTAGGAAAAAAGTATATGATTAAAATTGATGGTCTAAAAAACTACCTCAGTATTTTTAAATTGAAATTTATTGTAAGCCTTTTAGGTTTTGAGATATATTAACGATTTAAATTTAAAATAAAAACGCAAATATCTCAAAAACCAAAAGAGTAACGAAAAAATGTAACAAACAAAAAATCCTTTTAGTAACTCTATAAAAACGGTTTTATACACATTTTTAATGAAATAAGTAATAAAGAAAATATAAGAAAAAAGTGTTTTGGCCATTAAACATTTCCTAATAACAATATTTTTTGGTGCAGGAAAGTATCCCCCTCCGATCCATCTAAAAATTAAAACAAAATGTTCTATTCATTAAATGAAATAAACAAATACACATGTCCCTTGAGGCAGGGGGAATAACCTGATGGTATGGATTTTTTTTTGGTCCAGTAACTGTACCCATTCCGATCCACTTAAAATTTTTTCAAAAAAAAATATTAATTAAAAAAAAAAAAAAAATCCCCCCCGTATCTAGTGTTATATATCTGGCGGAACGCTTAACTTTTTTGATCTTCAATGCTACTATGTAATAATATTAATAAAGACTCTTACTCGTTGAGAATAATCTTAATATTTAAATATATATATATTTTTTTCAGTTAAATTAATGTTTAGACTTTAATTTGATTATATTTTAAAGTAGTAAATAAATAGGTACATACCATAATGTTTTAAAAGTTTAATTTTAATGCTAAATAAACCATGAAAAATTTTGTTTTTGATGTTAAAAATATGATTAAAATTTTCTCAAGATTATTCTCAACGAGTATGGGTCTTTATAAATTATTAATATTATTATTAAAATCAATAATTGTAATATTTAAACGATGAGTTATACTTATAGTAGCATAGGAGATCGAGAAATGTTAAGCGTCCTGTCAGGTATATAACACACAGATAATGGAGGCACTTATTAAATTTTTTTTAATGAAATAAAGTTTAAATTTGGCTAAAACACTTAGTTTGTATATAGGGCCAAAGCTAGAGAAAAAAAAAGTTTAAAATATATTTTAGTTAAAGTTTCAAGTAGTTCGGAATGGGTACAGTTATTGGACCAAAAATTTAAAAAAAATATTCGTGCCCCAGGTTATCCCCCCTTCCTCGAGGGACAAGTGTATTAGTTTGTATAAGTAATAAAGAAAATATAAGCAAAAAAATGGTTTTCCATTAAACATTTCGCTTTAAAAATATTTTTTTGGGGCAAGTAAGTATACCAGCTCCAATCCATCTAAAAATTAATTCAAAATGTTCTATTCATTAAATGAAACAAACAAATACACATGTCCCTTGAGGCAATGGGGGATAACCTGGTGGTATGGATATTTTTTTTTTTGGTCCAATAACTGTACCCATTCCAATCCACTTAGAACTTTTACTAAAATAATATTTAAACTTTATTTAATTGAAAAAAAAAAATAATAAGTGCCCCCTGTATCTGAATGTTATATATCTGGCGGAACGCTTAACATTTTTCGATCTTCAATGCTACTATGTAATAATATTAATAAAGACTCTTACTCGTTGAGAAAATCTTTATATTAAAATATATATATATTTTTTTTAGTTAAATTAATGTT
>JAHBCN010017792.1:0-17892 GCA_019359885.1 Listronotus oregonensis
TAGTTTGTCGAAAAATTTCTGTATTTTCAGTGTGCAACTAGTGATTTCAAATTTGTGTTCAAAATGTCTAAAATAGCGAAAACGTCTTTGGGGATTAAAAATTTCCCAGAGTTAGAGTTTAGTAGAGGTCTTCTGTAAAGCTTGTGCAAAAATTATTGTTTATGAAAAGAAGTTCCGAATCGATCAGCATTTGAAAACACCGCTGCATAAATCAAGGTCCAAAAATCAAATAAAAACGCATTTCGAAATGTTGGAGATAAATCGAAATCTAAAAAAGAAATTTTTCAAAAAGACTTAAGCAAGGCTTTGGTCGTAGCAAACATACCTATAAAAAAATTGCAAAATCTGCAATTTAGAGGATTTTTTGTTTAAAAATTGATATTAAAAGTTTTTTTGAAATTATCTTTCTTTACACGTAGAATATGGAACAAATCCCAATTGCTTAACCTAAATGGATGCATTTTATTCATAAATAACTTGAAAAATATCCATTTTTTATCTTAAAAAAAAACACGAAAAAATTTTTTTTTGCTTTTTCTTAAAAGATTCCTAAATGCGCCGTAAAATAAAACAAAATAAAAAAAAACAAGTAATTAATTAACAAGGTCGCTCAAGCTTGCAAACAAGCGCGCGATATATCCCCAAGAGAGAAAGGTTATACTTTGATTCTTTTTTCTCTCTTGCACGGCCTTATATGCTCGAAGGACATACCTTAATTAGTAGTGTTAAATTAAATCACATTATACCTTATTAGATAGGCTTAAAAAAATCCTTTAAAGTAGGCATTAAAGAATAAATTACCTTTATGTAATTTCGAGACACTGTGTATCGGGCCTTGAGACATCTAGATAATTCGACAACTTCATAGCAAGCGAGTTTATCGATCGCGCACTTTTCTAGACAAAGCTGGAGAGACCGGTTGGTTGCCTATAGTCGTCAGCGTTGTAGAGAATGAGAATCCCCTGATGCCCTGATTTATTATTTTTTTTAAGCCTTTCAGCAAAGAGAATAAAGTTAGCGATTTATTCTGTGCTTTAAACGTTTTAAATTAATAATATTCCCATCTGAGAAACTAAATTGAATTTAATACAGGGATATATTTATAGTTTTTAACAGTGGGTGCCCTAGGATTTTAATTTTTTTAATCTAAAGCAGTGGCGTAGCTACGTAACCAAGGGCCCTGGGGCAAATAGGTTACTGGGGCTCTATCTATACTGGTTACAATATAACTACTTAAAAAGTGCAGAGCTACTTAATTTTAAGCTCTTTATCGTCAACTCTAATGCAGTAGATACTATTTAAATAACAATAACGCATTTTATAGCAAAGACTACAAAAACCTACTTTGCAACAGGGATACCGTAAATGTCTAGATTATGTAGTACTAAAAGTAAACCCTAACGTAATCTGGAAATATTTGCTCATAGTTTGCCCAAAGGAATGAAAATAATAAATTAATTACAATGTGATTAATTATGATTATAATTGAATTCAATTAAAGTAATTACGTGGAATAAAACTTGCGCTCTCAATTTTTTTATCTAGTCTTGTAACTCATTGTAGTCTGAATTTCATAGATTTTTGCTTCGAGGTGTTTTGTAGGGAATTAAAATTGCATTTTACTTTGGAATTTGTACTAAAACATATTTAAGATATGTACTGTCATACTTATAATTAATATGCCGCTCATTAAAATATTATTTTATTTTAAAACCCAAAAATTTCTAGTTATTATTTTAATGTTTCGACGATTTCATACCAAGTTATGTTTCTAATTTTAATTTTTTAGCGACTGTAAAGGAAGGATATGTAAACTTCTTATCGTGATTTATCGTACATGATTATTCGTTAGGTGCACTTCCTACATATTTCCATTTTTCTAAACTAAGTTTCCATACTTAAAGCCCTGTTGCAAGTTTAGTTCAAGCTATTAGAAATTTTGTGGCAAGGATTTAAAAAGTTCAAAATTCTTCATGTTATTAGTGTTATTACAATATTTGTTTAACTTTTTCGAAGGTCGCTTAAGGCACCGAGGGGCCCCTATGAGCTTAGGGGCCTCTCGGCCTCCCTCGATAGCTACGCCACTGTAAGTGGACATGGTCCCCACCAAATATATGGCCTCGGGAACTTTTTCTGAAAAAAATATGCAAATATGCTTTTAGATTCAAAAAAATTGCAGATATTTTTGCGAACTTTTAACTAATCATCAAACCCACAAAAAAAATACAAATAGAGGATTTGTTTTTTAAAGTCCGATTTTTCAAGGGAGGGCTCTCAAAAAAATCTTTTTTTTTCGCATAATTTCAAAATTATTTTTTTACCAGTGTTCTGCTTGAAGGCAACAGCTCTGGTATAGATTTCGCGTGGGTACAATGTCTTACTTTCTGGATAAAAATTTTTAAAAATCCTAGAGTCGCCACTGGTTTATGAAGACCTTAGGTGTTTTGTTAATTTTTTTAAGAATGCCTATTCTTATTAAAATACCATTTAAAATTCATTCGCCATTTTGTCAGAAAAATATATTTTTTAATGTTTAAATAAAAATTTACGAATGTCGCGTTTTCTAAGAAAAATAAATTCGCTAATAAAAAAAATAGGCAGGATTATTCCCTCTATGTATCACATTTTTTTTAAATGCACAAATTTTTATTTTAAAGAAGTTGTTGGCAACGGCCATACCCATACCACGTTGAAATACCAGTTTCCGACCGATCACTGAAGTTAAGCAGTGTCGAGTACGGTTAATACTTGGATGACTGTTGCACTGTTGTCCTTTTTGTCTTTAATTTCTTTGTCTAAGCAAATTCTTAACTTTTTTAAATGTTTTTGGGGGTATTCCGTTATTAAAAGTAAAATGATTTCGTTAATACTTTTGTTTAGATGGGGCGAAATACGGCAAATAAGTTTTTATTTTTATTTAGTCATACTAAAATTGTTGGCAACGACCATACCACGTTTTTACACCAGTTCCCGTCCGATTACTGAAGTTAAGCAATTTCAGGCACGTTTGGTACTGTTTTAAGGTTGGCAGTACCAATTTGTAACAATTTTGTTAGAAATGAGTTGATACTAGGCATTCCATACTTTTTTTTGGTATTTGTGTCTAAAAATAGGTTAAAAGACTCATTATCAACGTCTTAATTGCAAGGTATAGAGATTAGGTGATCAGATAAAATAACTTAAAAACATATATGTGTACCTACGAGATGGTTAAAAACATGTAGGTGTTCCTTTTCAGAGGAATAGCCCAATGGTATAGGACAAGATCTTTTTAAAATATCATAAAAACTAACTATACCTTTTAAACTCTCACTAAATTTTTTTCACATAAACTGTCAAATTTAAATTTGTACGTTAGGTTATGATTGATTATTTGACACCAACAACAAAACAAAATGCATTTGTCCAAAAGTTAATAGTTACTTCATCATTATGTCAAGAAAATGATTAAATATTTTATTATTTATTATGCTGTTTGTGTTTTTTGCATTTTTTAAAAATAATATAACAGCTAACAAAAGGCCTAACATAAGTAAAATTAAAAAAAAAAAAATTTAGTAGTTGGAGATGCTCGGCTTCGGTGTACTTTGGCTCTATTTTTATGGATATTTTATATGGGAAATTAAGAAATTATTTTATGTTGTAATAATGTGAGTGAAAAATTTATTTTTTAGACCCTATGTTTTTTATTAAAGTGTAACAAATAAATTATATATATATATATATATATATATATATATATATATATATATATATATATATATATATATATATATATATATATATATATATATATATATACTTGATAATTTATTTTCTTGAACCTTTAGAATATAGTTTTCTTTTTTCTTGGGATTTTTGGTTCAACAACAAATCAAACTATTTTTGTTCCATGTTAAAAAGTAGAATTCTATCCAAGACTTCTCGTTAAGAAAAAACTGTTTTTAACCATGTAGCTTTAAGTTAGTTAATAAAAATTTTTACCTGTGAAGTGAATAAAATATTACAATTATATCTGAATAACCTTTTGGATAGAAAATCATTGATAAAAGGGTGAAATCAGCCGAAACGTCTGAAATAAAACTTTTTAACATGGAACAAAATAGTTTTGATTTATTGTTGAACCAAAAATCCCAAGAAAAAGAAAACAATATATATATATTATATATATATATTATATATATATATATATATATATATATATATATATATATATATATATATATATATATATATATATATATATATATATATATATATATATAATATATATATTATATATAATATTATAATATATATATATATATATATATATATATTATTAATATTTTAAATATATATATATATAATAATATAAGTTTCTAAATTTTCAACGGAGCGTGGAATGTACATGCACGTACCGTTTAAATAAAGTACTTCCGCATGTCCGCCAACATTCAGTTAGTATTAAGGATAGCCTGTTGCGCGCCGACTTGGAATCCAAGTCGAGCAGCCACCCAGGAAGCTATTCGAAAATGCCAACTGAGATGTTGCGAAACGTCTGAAAATTCATCTACTGACAAACGGATTGCAAAAGGAAAATACAAATGTACATATATATATATATATATATATATATATATATATATATATATATATATATATATATATATATATATATATATATATATATATATATATATATATATATATATATATATATATATATATATATCTCTATATCTGTATCTCTGTAGTTCGTAAATAATTTTTTGCTGCGAACTGATTTATTTTGTGCAAAAAACCCAAAGCATTTTTGTTTAGAATGAAACAGGCTATCGAAATAAATTTTTAAATGGTAAACAAATAATAAGACAAAAAGTTACATTGGAAATAAATTTTAAGGGTTGCGTTTTCCACCCCTTACAACCATGTGGTAAACCAAATAATTGACTGTTAGGTCTTTTTGGTAGTACAAAACGTCAGGTTATTTCAATATTGTAACTTTTATGCTTTGAAAAATTGTTATACAAATTTTATGTACCCCCTTTAAGGGACTGTATCTTAACAAGGGATGCTCCAATAAATTTCTTTATATGAAAGATCCTATCTTTTTCGATGAGGAATCACCCCTAAATGTTTTACATTATTTATTACACCTTTCGGTTTATGGCTGCGATTTTAAAAACATGTTTGGAAAATAGCTACGATATGAAAAAAAACGTTACTGATTTCGTTTTTATTTTTCCTGACGCTATTTAAAGAGATATGGAAAAAGACACTTTTTGGCCACTTTAAGTCTACAAAACAGCTTGAGAGATTTTATGACGTTTCGTTTTCGTTAAACCATCATCAACTTTCTTTTTAAAAGGACCTGGGTATTTAATTTTTGAACCCCTTATTATCCCAATTACAAAAATGTATAGCACTTAATATTTATTTACAAATATGGAACCCTCTATAAGAAATGATGTGCGTTCCTTGTCTAACTCACTGTTTCTTATGGAAAATATGTTTATTTCACAGAAAAATATTAAGTGTTATACATCATTGTAATTGGGATTATAACTGCTTCAAAAAAATGCAATAAACAATTATGTGCTGTACTTAAAAAAATAAAGTTGATGATGGTTTAACCAAAACGAAACGTCGTACAGAAAATATGTCAACGATGTTTTGAAGAGCTTATAAAGTGGCCATCAGAAAGTGTCCTTTGTTTTTTTATATCTCTTTAAATAACGTCAGAAAAAAATAAAAACAAAATCTGCAAATTTCGGTTTTTTCCAGATATCTCCGAAAATACTCGGAATTTTACAACTTTCTAATCGGCATGTTGTTAGGCACCTAAATGCGCAACTTTGCCATAATTTAACCGACTTCGTATCTCTTACGGTTTCCGAGATCCCCATGCATGCACTCGAATCTGTGGCACCCTGTATATTTATTTGCTACACTTTAATAAAACACATAGGGTCTAAAAATTAATTTTTCACTCACATTATTACAAAATAAAATAATTTCTTTATTTCCCATATAAAATATCCTAAAGTAATATGGCCTAACATGAATAAATTGAGAAAGAATACCTACAAAAAGAGATGATACGATGCCGTTTTGTTTAGGATTTTCTCCTTAAATAAGCAATGTCGCCAGATGTTTTTTAATAATTTGTCATTATTGAAGGTTGTTTTTTCCATTTATCAGTAATGATTTTTTTTTATAGATAAAACTAAACAGAACTAACAAACAACAACTTCCAAACTATTACCTAGTTCCGGTTAGTTTTTGGTTAGTGGTCGTTAGTCGTTGTCGTTGTAAAATTTCTTTATCATAAATGCGCCGTCGAACAAAATAAAAAAAGGCTGAAATCTTAATATTTTGATTTTTTATAGGCAAAAATAGGGTGGACCTCATTTCTAGATATTATCTTATTTAAAAAATTATTTTTTTGTATTTTTATTTAATCCATAATGCTTTAAAGCTAAATTTAGATCCTTTTTTTCTGATCCGACAACGTCGCAAATTCTGGCTTTTCGACTTTTAATTTCATTTTTCTCTGCAAAAATGCATTTTTTCGGATTTTTTCTTTTAGAAATCTACTAAACATAATGTGTTTTTTTATCTGTAATTTCATTTTTTTTTCAAATGAAGCTAAACGACACCGGACCCGAAATGCTCACTACTAAATTATCGAAAAAAGTTTTAAAATTGTTTTTAAAAATTAAGTGGACTAACTACAAACTGCCCTATCTGGCAGATAATTACGTCTAAGTGGTGTGAAAATATTTTTTTTAACTACCACTGTAAGGATTTTTATTATTATATATTATTTATTTAGCTTTTTTTTAATGTTTACAGTATGTAAAAAATTTCCAACTTTTTTTGAAGTTGCTAATCTAATACATAGTTGTTAAAGAATTTTAATAATTTCAGATGATAGGCTCATTAGGTTATTTTTAATGCCTTTTTTCGATTTTAAAGCATTTTTTTATTTTCTTAAATACAATTTAACCAACGTTACTTGAAAAAAAACGAACTCGTAAGTATTGTTCTCTAGAACTAGTAATTATTAGTCGAAGAGCCCATTACTTACTCATCCATCCGTTCTAGACTAACTATGTAAAATTTCTTCCTGAATGAAACACTTTATAAAACATGTGTCTTAGGCTCTTGGACTATATTATTTTATTCTTTTTACCACAGCAGTAAATATTATCTAAAACCTGTTCATTTTTGTTTTAAAATGACGTAAGCAAAAACGGGTAAAGAAAGTCTTCCTCTTGGTCAGTTGCGTTCCATTTTTGTTTAGTCGTTATTGCTTTTGCCATTCTTAAACAAAAAAAAACAGTTTTTCAAAATGCTTATATAGTTTTATTTTTTGAATTCTTTAACCTTTGCTTTGGTATATTTGCATAATTTTTAATATAAACAATGATTTTTTTGGGAATAAGATTAGGAAAAAATTAAAACTGCACATCTAAAAACCCATCCAGACCAAAACGCCTTCTAAACAAATTTTAATAAAATGAAAATTGCTTACTAAGCAAGTCACTTTAATTTTTTTCCAATCTTATTCCCTTAAAAGGTGTTGGATAAAAAAAGACGCTTTTTTAAAAAAATAAATTCATATTTATTTAGTAACAACAAAAATTACAAACATAAGTGGGCCTAAATTTTAGGCATACATGAGAATTATGAGCAGTATGTACAAAATAAAATCATTTATTTTACAAACTAAATAACAAGATTGTGGTCTTTTTTATAAATACTGTCCACAAACTGAGAATTACTTAAACAACTATCAGTCTTTATATACACATTATACATTTTATATTTTTTTAAAATAGTGTCATTATTTAATCCACCTTCTTCAATGGTGGGTCCTTGCTTCGAGCCCCCAAAACCACCCGCTTGCTGTCCACAGCTACCTCCTGGCATGCCTGCTCTATAATTGCTCTGTGCACCTCCTCCGTACAATTTGGCCATGATGGGGCTGCAAACCGATGTCAGCTGCTTCTGTTTGTCTTCAAACTCTTCTTTCTCTGCAAGAGTGTTGCTGTCGAGCCATTTTAGAGCATCTTCGCATTCTCTTTCGACTTTGGCTTTGTCGTCAGAGCTAAGCTTGTTTCCACAGTCCTGAACAGCCTGTTTTAGTTGGAAGATGTAGGCTTCGAGCTGGTTACGAGATGCCACTTTCTGTCTTTGCTTCCCGTCTTCTTCTTTGTATCTTTCTGCCTCAGACAGCATTCTGTCGATATCGGCCTGAGATAAGCGGCCTTTGTCGTTCTTGATGGTGATGTTACGTTGATTTCCAGAGCTTGTATCTTTTGCGGAGACATTGAGAATTCCGTTGGCGTCTAGGTCGAATGTGACGTCAATCTTTGGCACACCACGAGGTGCTGGAGGTATGCCTGTCAAGTCGAAGGTACCAAGTAGGTTGTTGTCCTTGGTCATGGCTCGCTCACCTTCGAAAACTTGAATAGTTACTGCTGGTTGGTTATCTGCGTACGTGGTGAAGGTCTGCGTTTGCTTGCATGGAATTCTGGAGTTTCTCTCGATGATCTTGGTCATAACTCCCCCTGCAGTTTCTATACCTAAAGACAATGGTGCCACATCAACCAGAAGGACATCTTGGATTTTGCTATCAGTGTCTCCACTAAGAACAGCAGCTTGAACAGCTGCACCATAAGCAACGGCTTCATCAGGATTGATGCTTAAGTTCAGCTGTTTTCCATTGAAGAAGTTTTGCAATAGTTGCTGAATCTTTGGAATTCTGGTGGAACCTCCAACTAAAACGATGTCATGGATAGAACCTTTGTCCATTTTTGCATCTTGGAGGGCTTTTTCGACTGGTTGAAGGGTTCCTCTGAACAGGTCTGCATTCAGCTCTTCAAACCTTGCTCTACTGACTTTGGTGTAGAAATCAATACCTTCGAAGAGAGCATCAATTTCAATGGTGGCTTCGGTACTGGATGATAAAGTTCTTTTGGCACGTTCAGCTGCTGTTCGTAGTCGTCTTAGGGCTCTTGGATTGCTTCGAAGATCTTTTCTAAATTTCCTCTTGAATTCATCGGCCAGATGGTTCACCAATCTGTTGTCGAAATCTTCTCCACCAAGGTGAGTGTCACCAGCTGTTGCTCTAACCTCGAACAGAGATCCTTCGTCAATCGTCAGGATGGAAACATCGAAGGTGCCACCACCCAAGTCGAATATTAATACATTTTTTTCTCCTTTTAGATTCTTGTCCAAACCATAGGCTAGAGCGGCTGCTGTGGGCTCGTTGATTATTCTCATGACATTGAGACCAGCAATAGCACCGGCATCTTTTGTGGCTTGCCTCTGGGAATCATTAAAATAGCTGGTCGGTGATAACTGCATCTTTGATTGGCTGTCCCAGATAAGCTTCTGCGGTTTCCTTCATTTTGTTAAAACCATTGAACTTATTTCTTCTGGGGCAAATTTTTTGATTTCCCCATATTCTACTTGGATCTTGGGCTTGCCACAATCATTGATGACTTTAAAGGGCCAGTGCTTGATGTCCTGTTGGATTTTGGGGTCGTCATACTTGCGTCCAATCAATCGTTTGGCGTCGAAGACGGTGTTGGATGGATTCATGGCCACCTGGTTCTTCGCAGCGTCTCCAAGAAGACGCTCGCTATCGGTGAAGGCAACATAACTGGGTGTTGTTCGGTTGCCTTGGTCGTTGGCGATGATTTCCACTTTTCCATGCTGCCAGACACCAACACAGGAATATGTGGTGCCCAAATCAATACCAACTGCTGGAGCTTTACCATTTTTACTTCTTTTCACTAATAAATACTTCACAACTCACTAACAACTTTTATTCACTTGAAAAATCGCTTTGAAAACTTGAGCGCTTTGCTTTTCGATTTGTTTTCACTCGAATCGCTGATTCAAATATTCTGACAAGCCCGCGAAGCCGAGTGGCTTATATACGGGCCCGAGCGCGTCGCGAACTGTGTCGAACGTTCTAGACCTCTGGCGTCTAGAATTGTCACGAATATACCGGCAAAAACAACGCGTAGACCGCTAGTTGTATAGGGTGTGCCAAATAAAATGTTTTGTTCTATAAAGGAGGATTATAATTATAGACGAAAGTGTATAAAATTAGCATGGTTAACTATATTTATTATATATACATGTTAATTATATGTGTATGCATATCAAGTTTATACATTTAAAATTAAACTGACGCGGGTTGGACGTAAAACAAGAAAAATTTTATTGCTAATATTTTTCTTAGTTTTTTTTTTTTTATAATGTGAGAAATAAATTGATTGGTTTAAGGTTATATAGGGGTTTTTGTGTACATAGTTAATTTATTAAATAACATAAATGTTTTAAAAAATCTTTGACAATACCTAAAGTTTGAATTATTAAAAAATAAATAAATATCGTTAATTAGGTGTTTCTCCGGGTATTATAATTTAAATATCAATGAAATGATAACCTAAGTCAAATCATAAATTGTGTGTAATGGGGTTTATTTGCTCTATATTATTTTATAAGCATATTTTTATGTACTTTTTACGTGTAATGTCCAGTCCGGTACTGATTTCAGGGATTTTCCAATGTGAAGATAATTTATTTAAATTAATATTTACAATTTGGCTATATCCAAGATATTTATTGGGGGTATATTGTTAGGGGTTATTTATTGTCATTTAAGAATGCTTTGCTATTAAAACCAATACCTCCTATACAAGAAAAGGCCTCGGTGCTTTGCGCGTGACGTCATCACATCTAGGCCTAAAATATTTAGCAGGAATAGGAATTATTATGTTCAAGTTTGTTATATTATGTAAATTTTTATAATGTTATTAAGGGTTTCCTGTTTAAACGGGGCTGCCAGAACGTGAACTGAACCCTTAGCCGCACCCCATTCGATTTTTTTCGGGAAAACGAAATTTCAAAGCAAAAACCCAATATTCCTATACACGTAATATCGCAGATTTTAGCGTCATTATAGTGTCACGAATGGGGTTTACTGTCATAATTGAGGTTTACTGTCATAATTGGGGTTTACTGTCATAATTGGGGTTTACTGTCATAATTGGGGTTTACTGTCATAGTTGGAGTTTAATCATACTTCTTATCTAGGTGCTCTTTTAAAATAAGAAAGAGGGCTACGAGACTATTTACTAAAGGTTTGTAGTTTTCTTTTCCTAGTTTTACTCAGTTGATTATGATTATTTTTAGAGCAATAATTTTTAAGAAATGTGTTAGAAATGCTACTGAGAAAAATTTTTGTATTATCAAATTTTATATGCTCTTTGCATTTCTCAAAAGGAGTTAAAAGTTCATGTTTACATAGATACTTTAAGAGCAATTGAGAGAGAAACGACTTTTTATTGTAAATATCCAAAAAAGTGTCTTCAAATTCATCAATTAGTTTTTTAAATATAATGTAAGATACCAACACCATATTTACTACTTTTTCACGAGGATATAAAAGACGCCCCCGACTTAAAGATTGTATAAGATTGTAAGAATCTTCTACAATGCAAGGTTCATTTAATGTTAGATTATCCTTGCAAAACTCACAGTTGATTTTTTTTAAAACAATGTAGCAGCAGTATCCACCCAAATAAGTTATAACTGGCATTTCAGATATGACAGCTTCAGAGTCCGAGTCTTGAATAACAAGTTTGGATAACAAACTATCAATCTGGTCAGTATAACTTAAAGAGGTATCTACTTGGGATTCGCTGAGGGTGTCATAATCTGATTGAAAGAATTCATTTATATTAATATTTCCATAATGTCTAGATTTTAGTGACAGTACAGATTGAATTCTGAGCCTTTTTCTGACTCATATAGTTGGCGAACTGAGATATGGTAATGGCCGCCAGCTAATTGCCTGTACTTTCCAAAACGCCCTTCCAATGGATCTGTTTGAAATTTGCCTAGTAATACATAATTCATATCTAATTCTGTTAAACAATATTTAGTAACTTCAAGAAGTCCAGTGATGGTGTGACTTAATGCAGTGTGTGTCTGCCGAGTTAAGTTATTTGGAAAATTAGATGTTTTCCAAGTATCTAACCAATTTTGCATTTGATTTAAGAAATAAAATTTAGGATCCTTATTGGGCTCAGCTAGTATTGATTTGGTGAAAGGTTCCTGGTACTTATCTAATAAATGTTTTCCCTTAAGGGAGTTTTAACGTTAACGATTTTCCACCATGTCCATATAATGCTAATAAAGTCTGCTGTGTCTTGTGAATAAGATAAATTATTAAAAGGGCCTTTTAGAGCCTCGATAATAAAAGGATTAAATATTTTAAGGGATAATTTGACATTTTGTCTCTCTATAGATGATGGATATAAAGCCTTTAAGCTAAGTGAATAGCCATGCTTTAGTAATTTGTCTCTTTCCAGTTCATGCAGTTTCTTGACAGTAGAAAAGACGGCACATTTTTTTTTACCTGTCTCAAAATCAGGATATGAAAGAGTTTGATCGGGTTTCGAATTAAGCCAGTTATTAAAAATACATTTTAATAAATGTACCGTGTCAAAAAGGTAAAATAGTGGTCTTTCTGGGTCTATAGGATGTGAAAAACTATGTTAAGTTCATTTAAGTCTGAAAACTTACTCATTGCTTTACTATTTATTGCATTATTGTCACTAATTGTACAAAATACTGATATAACATTTCCGAGTTTACTGTGGACACAGGACATATATGAATAACTTCTTTAAGACTTGAGCAAGGACTAGTTATCATGAATGCTACTGCGGATGATGCTACACTATTATTATTTACTGCTGTACCTACAGTATTACCTGCTTTATAATCCAAATAGGGTTCAATATGAATTTCATCAAAAAGTAATATAACATTTTTCTCTTTATCTGTTAAATAATGGAAAATGTTGCGAGCATAGGTTAAAAAGAACTTTCTTTCATCAATATGGGGATCTGTTAAAAATGTATTACAAATATTTTTTACTGTGTCGGGATGAGGTAAGATAATCGGAGCATGGCTACGTAAATATTTATAAGCATGGGGACTTATAGTAAACAAAATTGAACATAAAACCATGGTACTAGGTGAATATCTATATCTTTCCTTTGGTAAACATAACAACCTTAACTGTTCTGACACAAATTTTAGATTTTGAGTTTGTTCATCAGACCCATTTAAATTTGAAAGAATATTTATAACAAAATTTAGGATATTTTTGTTGTCAGATTGGGGCTTGGTTTGGTATGAATTAGACTCATGATCTGGTATCGAACTGGGTATGCTACTCGAAGGCTCGGTAGAGTTCTCGGTACTAGGACCTAAGGGAACTGACATCATTGTATTATCAATTGCATCAATAACATTTCCTAAATCATCCAAATTGTCAATTTTAAAAGGAGACTTTAAATTAGTTATTGAAACACACACAGACTGGCCATATAAATATGTCTCTAAGTTTAAGTCCATATGAATTACAATTGCCCAAGTTATTATAGGACCAGGAGAAAAATCAAATTTAAATAATGTTACATTATCTGAATTTACCACTGAAAACCACCCATCCTTAACACTATAATGTTTAAACAGCCCTAAAAATCCATCGAAATCATTAAAACATGTAGCATCTTTATGAGCGTTAAATTCTTTTTTACTTTGTTCTAATGCTTGAAAAAGATGTAACTCATCAAGCTCTTTAAACTTTTCATCCTTACTTTTCCGAGTTGTTGTGTTTTTTGAAAAATAGGAAGGGCAATTTGGGAAAATAGTAGGAACAGAATTATCTCTCAATCGAGGCTTCTTTAAATTTACTGTGATAATATTACCTGTTTTTGGATCCTGCTCTGAAATAATCCAAATAATACTACCTGTAGTAAAATGTAATTCACACACTTTAGTGTTTTTATTTGGGACTAAATCGTCTCGCGGAATTGATTGCAACCATTTTTTTTTTAGCTCGCTGTCGTTGGGAAAACCAAACACATGAACTTTTGGCCCATTAGTGTAATTACCACGGCAACCCGGAGCACAGCACTTATACGGCATATTCACAAAAAATACTCGAACTTTTAAACCCGCAAATAGGTAAACAGAAAACTGATTTAATCTTAAAAATATACGAGATAAGACAAAAGCAAAACTTACACTCACGTTAAACTAAAGTTAGGTTAGTAAGTACCCAGCGTTGTGCTTTCGACATAAAGCAAATGTACTAAAATTGCTCCCAAAAATGTACTAGATTGTACTAGATTACATTTTTTTCAATTTTTAGGATTGGCTTTGAGTGCTGTTGGGTTTCATTGATTAAACAAGATTTTTATGAAAATGTAATAGATTATTCGGATTTTAGCTATTGTAGTAATAGCGTAATAGTCAGTGTCTAATTGTAATAGATCTAGTACAATTTTAATAGCAAGCACAATCCTCGCGATGAGATTGTCCAGCGACATTTCATACATTTTATATGGAAAAATCATCCGGCCTAGATATGATGACGTCACGCGTAATTTATTTGGGGCCCCGAGGCCTTTTCTTGTATAGGAGGTATTGCCTGAACAGCCTGTTTTAGTTGGAAGATGTAGGCTTCGAGCTGGTTACGAGATGCCACTTTCTGTCTTTGCTTCTCGTCTTCTTCTTTGTATCTTTCTGCCTCAGACAGCATTCTGTCGATATCGGCCTGAGATAAGCGGCCTTTGTCGTTCTTGATGGTGATGTTACGTTGATTTCCAGAGCTTGTATCTTTTGCAGAGACATTGAGAATTCCGTTGGCGTCTAGGTCGAATGTGACGTCAATCTTTGGCACACCACGAGGTGCTGGAGGTATGCCTGTCAAGTCGAAGGTACCAAGTAGGTTGTTGTCCTTGGTCATGGCTCGCTCACCTTCGAAAACTTGAATAGTTACTGCTGGTTGGTTGTCCGCATATGTGGTAAAGGTCTGCGTTTGCTTGCATGGAATTCTGGAGTTTCTCTCTATGATCTTGGTCATGACTCCGCCTGCAGTCTCTATACCTAGAGACAAGGGTGCCACATCAACCAGAAGGACATCTTGGATCTTGCTATCGGTGTCTCCACTAAGAACAGCAGCTTGAACAGCTGCACCGTAAGCAACGGCCTCATCAGGATTGATGCTTAAGTTTAGCTGTTTTCCATTAAAGAAGTTTTGCAACAGTTGCTGGATCTTTGGAATTCTGGTGGAACCTCCAACTAAAACGATGTCATGGATAGAACCTTTGTCCATTTTTGCATCTTGGAGGGCCTTTTCGACTGGTTGAAGGGTTCCTCTGAACAAATCTGCGTTCAGCTCTTCAAATCTTGCTCTAGTGACTTTAGTGTAGAAGTCAATACCTTCGAAGAGAGCATCAATTTCAATAGTGGCTTCAGTACTGGATGATAGAGTTCTTTTGGCTCGTTCAGCTGCTGTTCGTAGTCTTCTTAGGGCTCTTGGATTGCTTCGAAGATCTTTCCTAAATTTCCTCTTGAATTCATCGGCCAGATGGTTCACTAACCTGTTGTCAAAGTCTTCACCACCAAGGTGTGTGTCACCAGCTGTTGCTCGAACCTCGAACAGAGATCCTTCGTCAATCGTCAGGATGGAAACATCGAAGGTGCCACCACCCAAGTCGAATATTAACACATTTTTCTCTCCTTTTAGATTCTTGTCCAAACCATAGGCTAGAGCGGCTGCTGTGGGCTCGTTGATGATTCTCATGACATTGAGACCAGCTATAGCACCGGCATCTTTTGTGGCTTGCCTTTGGGAATCATTAAAGTAGGCTGGTACTGTGATAACTGCATCTTTGATTGGCTGTCCCAGATAAGCTTCTGCGGTTTCCTTCATTTTTGTTAAAACCATTGAACTTATTTCTTCTGGAGCAAATTTTTTGTTTTCTCCTTTATATTCTACCTGGATCTTGGGCTTGCCACAATCATTGATGACTTTAAATGGCCAGTGCTTGATATCCTGTTGGATTTTGGGGTCGTCATACTTGCGTCCAATCAATCGTTTCGCGTCGAAGACGGTGTTGGATGGATTCATAGCCACCTGGTTCTTCGCAGCGTCTCCAAGAAGACGCTCGCTGTCGGTGAAGGCAACATAACTGGGTGTTGTTCGGTTGCCTTGGTCGTTGGCGATGATTTCCACTTTTCCATGCTGCCAGACACCCACACAGGAGTATGTGGTGCCCAAATCAATACCAACTGCTGGAGCTTTCACCATTTTCACTTGTTTTCACTGATAGATACTTCACAACTCACTAACAACTTTTTATTTACTTAAAAAATCGCTTTGAAAACTTGAGCGCTTTGCTTTTCGCTTTGTTTTCACTTGTATCGCTGATTCAAATATTCTGACAAGCCCGCGAAACCGAGCGGCTTATATACGGGCCCGAACGCGTCGCGAACGGAGCCGAACGTTCTAGACCTCTGGCGTCTAGAATTGTCACGAATATACCGGCTAAACCAACGCATATGCCTTTAGCTGTATAGGGTGTGCCAAATAAAATATTTTGTTCTATAAAGGCCAGGATTATAATTGTAAACGAAAGTGTAGCATGGTTAATTATATGTATATACATATCAAGATTTTACCTATAAAATTAAACTGACGCGTCTTAGACGTAAAATAGGAAAAAATTTAAAGGTAATATTTTTTCTTAGTTTTTTTATGATAACGGAAGCAAATAAATTGATTGGTTTAAGGTTATATAAGGGATTTCTAGTTCATAGTAAATTTATTACATAGTATACATTTTTTAAAAGGTCTTTCACAGTACTTGAAGTTTTTAATTATTTAAAAATAATTAAATATCGGTAATCAGGAGTCTTGCGGGTATTAAAATTTAAATTTCAATGTAATAATTACCTGAGTCAAATAATAAATTAAGGTAACTTTAACTTTATAGGATTAATTTGCTTTAGATATTTAAATATTTTACTAACTATGCAAAATTATTCGTAAATTTGCCGCCCATAATGTTTGCCGCCCTAGGCCTTGGCGTAAATCCATCCCTGAGTAAGAACGTAAAAAATCTTAAATTTTTTTGTTGTGTTTTTACTTAAACCTATACAGTTATGTCACTTGTCTTCCCGGGTGTTGATATTATCAAGATACACACCACATTATTTTATAGCAGCTCTACACTAGCTCGCGAATTTCGGCCGAAACTGGGGACAAATCTCGGCGCGAAGAATTTTGCCCTCTACCCTCGCAGTTTCAACGGTAACGGTCGCTCTTTCGCTTTATCGCAAGCCTCAAAAACCAACATCGAACCAATCAGCTCGTTAGGGTGAGAGAGAAAGGTTGAACTGTGATTTTTCTTTCTCTCTCGCATGGCCAAGCGGCAAGTAGGTATAGTTTGTCCAAGCTAACATTTTTATGTTGGCAATGCGAATATCCCTACATATTAGTAAATTTTGTTTTTCAGATTTAAGTTGGCTGATAAAATAATTTTAGTCAGGACCGTACTGAGGGAAGGGAGTTTCAAAATTTTAATATCTTAAAAAAATTGTTGTTAGATTACAATAACTAAATTAAGCAGTATTTTTTTCTTGCTGTTCATTTATTTGCATGAATTGTTAAAGCTTGATGTTTGGCCATAATATTTTATTAAAAATTATCGAAGCAGTGCCTATATTTTCATAGTATTACTGACAATAGAACAAGCCTATATAGTGCAGATTAATAGTTATTTATTAAGTGTTTGTTATTCAGAAATAGTTTACACTATTTTAAACTTTTGGTACACCCTTAGTCCTAAAATACACCTTCAATAACCTCGCTTAGGTACGTAAAAAAATGTAAAATAGTGTACACTATTTCTGAATAACAAACAGACCTGTTATGTTTTGTTATATTTGTATGAAAACTCTTTACAGTTGAATTGAAATATCCTGATAAATTATCTCACTATAAGGGATGGTTTGACATCC
>JAHBCN010017793.1:0-17931 GCA_019359885.1 Listronotus oregonensis
AAAAAGTCATATGCATTTCGGCAATTTTGTCAGGTAGGCTTGGAAAAAAAAAAAAACGTTTTTTACATAGTTTAATAACTAAATGCGAGTTTTTTTAAATTATTTTGTTTTTAAAATGCATTTTAATTTAAATACCTAAAAATATAAAAATTTAAATAATAAAAATAATAATTTTTTTTTTTATAAGCAACACCCCCAGTCCTATTTTTTTGCTTTTTTTTTGATTTAACTCCAAATATGAAGGGGGTATTAAATTATTCAGAAAGAAATTTTTACAAATATGCCAACGAGCACCATCTTCCCTTTTTAAAAAATTGTTATGTCTAAAAAAAAATTTTAAAATTTTTCCTTTTTCGGAAAAAAAAAAATACGTCAGATAATTAAAATTTTTTTCCCCCCCTGGACAAAAAATTGGTTTTTTAACGACGTCATGGCACTCTACCCCTAAAGTCCAAAATTTCTGTCAGTGACTCATTTAATCCGGGGCCACCCAAACCCCGACGAAGGGCTGAAAAAAATCTAACATAGTAAATGATTTTTAAGCCTATGATATATTTTCCCCCAAAAAACATTGAACCGGAAAAGTTTACGCCACGTTGTCATATTTGGGAAAAAATCACCCCCCAGGATCGATTAAAATAGCCCCCCAATATTAGAAATCATTGTTATCGGAAGACAATAAAAGTGGCAACGCACATTCCTTAGTTTACAACTTGAAGAGACTTGAAAAAAGAGTATCGACAGGGTTTTGTGCTGTTCGATGATTTTATTTAGTTATTATTGATTATGGACAGATTTTGTGTTTAAATTTTAATTGCTATACAGGGTATTTTTAAATATTATAAATTTTAATAATTGTAGTATATAGATATTGTTTTTGCCAATTTTAAAAGTTTATCTTATTTAGTGTAAAATTGAAAAAGATTTATTGTTTTTAAATTTTTAATTTGTAAACTTTTAATTTTAACCAACCTTTAGCTAGTTATCCGCCTAAAAAAAAATAATTAACGTTAAAAGAACGAATAATGGTTTAAAAAGTTTACCATGGGATTCGGGAACAAAACCAGAACTAACCACTTTGAATGCTGCAGAGAATTAACTTTAGCAATTAATTCGCGTACGGTATTCGGTTTTTAAAAAAGGAAAAAAAACAATATTAGTAATTATGCGGATATGGGAAAAGCGATTTTTTCGCTATTTTTTGCACATTTTTTCTTTTGATTGTTAAACATGAATCAGAAGCTTTTTTTTCTTTTAGTATTTAAAAAAAAATAATTGAATTTTTTAACCTTTTTTCACATATTCCTTTAAATTCTGTCATTTGCAGAAAACATTTTTAAAAAAAAATCATATATGTTAATATTAAAAAAAAACATTAAAAAGTAAAAAACCTTAATTTTTAAAAAAAAGAAAAAAGTTTACGTCCAACAACTCAAAATTTTAAAAAGTTGACCTGTTACCAGGTTGTTAGTTTTTTTTTAAATTTTTATAAGGTATGCGAACCTTGTTTGCTCGCCCGCAATGTTTGATCAAAAAAATTCTCGATATGGAAACCTAAATATGGAAACAAAACCCGAAATAGTTATTGGATTCTACAAGCTGATGACCGGTTTCGTGTTCCTTATATAGAAAAAATTTTTTTTATGAAGCAATGCGTGTGAATATCGTTTTAAAGAGATTGCAAGAGCGGTGGTAAATTGGCAAGTCGGTGTAACGGGGTTGTCTATCGTTCTGTTTTTACATCTTTTTTAATTTATGTTAAGACTAAAATTTTATTATTTTTTTCATGTAGCAAAATAAAATCAGAAGGTAAAGTTAAAGTAAAAAATGTATTTTTTTGGAAAAACGTTGAAAAAATGCCAAAAAAACTCAAATTTGTGTTCATGACCTCAAAATAGGGGGTGTGAAAATTAAGCAAAAAAAAAAACTTTTCAAATCCGAATAATACCAAAATAATATAGGCTTTTACTAATTTAAAGGGGTTTATGAAAATGTGAGAAAATAACTTTTGCTTGTAAAAATATGTTTTTTTTTTTGACGAAATTTTATCATTTATTTTCTAAAATGGGGCCCACTAAATTTACCCCCCCAGGGGGCCCCAAAAACGAGCGATGCGTCATTGATAGAAATTTTGGACTTGAAGTATAGATTGAATTTTAAAAAAGTAAATATTTTTAAAGAAAAATGTCAAAAGTTGACATGTGGGGTGTCATTGTGTTTAGGATGTTATTTTCTATCGAATTGGTGAAAAAAATACAGGGTGTTTCATTTAAAATTCAAAAGTTGAGGTTTTTTCCTGTGAAACCGAAAATCGCCAGAAACGATTGAACACGTCATTGAATGCATTTTTAGGTCAAATATCGATACGCCAAATTTCATTTTTCCATCTTAAAAAATAAAAAAGTTATAGGGGGGAACCACCTTTGAGAAACACCCGGTATAAGCTATTAAAAAACTTAAAGATTAGTTCTGGTTAGTACGGATTTTTAAAGACGCAATCCCTACGAAAAAATAGAATTTAAAATTTCTGGACATGTGTCACCTTTAAAGAAGAAGTGCGATACTAATTTTGCCAATTATTTAAATTTTGAATTTTATTGTTTTATTTTGCTTTTGTTTGTAAATTTGGCAGAGGATGATATTTATTTTATTATTTTAATAAATAAAAATATATGAACACAGGTATCAGTTGCCCTTATAACCGCTTCTCTTCTAAAACAGTCCAGTTTCGTTGTATCCACGTTTTCACTAATTAACATTAAATAGAAAATAAAATTTATTGCAATATTTTAATGCAAACAGTTCCATATAGCCAATAGAGGCATTTCTTAATAAATTTTAACTATAAATTTAAAGAAATCCTATCTAATCAAATAACGGTTCTCTGCTAACATTCAAAATCAATTACTTCATTGAAATTCATTACCAAATGGCCTAAACGAACAGCACTATATCACAAAAAGATAAACGCATAATTCTTCCGGGTAAGCTAATGAAGCTCATTCATTTTAGGCCTTTTGGAATCAATAAACTCTCGATTGAAACACTTTTTGTGCCCGCCGCACTTTGGCAATCTTTTTTGTGAAAATTGGCTATTATTTTCGTGACCTAAATGTGTCCGATTGAAGCGAGCTTAATTTGATGCATACAAGGTGCTAAAGAAAGTTTACCGTGAATATCTCCTTAAAAAATATTCTGAAAGAAACTTGTTATCGTTTCATCGTTTTCTTTAACTTTTGGAAGCCCATTTAATTTATAAATTTTTAGAATAGACGTCATTAAAATTATGACTAAATGTTGTTAAAGTAACGGCTAATTTTCTTTTATTATATGTTTGTAGAGTATTAGGCAAACCTTCATTTTTCTAAACAAACAGATTCTAACGAACATGCGTGTACAATTTTTTTTCTTTAAATGTATCGATTTAAGTCAACTTTTTCCAAAATTCCTCTATAAGCTGGTAAAAGATGTCAAAAATTTTAAGAAATATAAATTGTTCGCCAATTTTTTAAAGTCGTTGGTAGCATTTTGCAAATGAATCGCAGAGGCAAGTTGTTGTGGGTAAGTTGCGGAGTTGGAGATTGCCGTTGAGGTGCAATTGAACCGGTCGTCGTTACAGGTAACAGAGACACATTGTTGCTTGCTAGAAGACGGTACAATGGGCGTTGAGTGCGTTTTGCTGTGTTCAAAGGTAGATGAATTTTGGGATAATATTTTGTTTGATAAGTCCTTTTTGAAACTTGTAGAGCTTTCTAGGTAGCCTTCTGCAACAGAAGATGACTTCCAGCCTCCAAGTCTTTTAATATTCGTTATGCCTTCACCAGAATTAGCTAACATTGTAGCTGAGGAACGGCGAAAGCTATGTCCCGTGTAAAGTTCTGGGTTTGGAAGACGTAAATAGGCAGCTTTTTCAGAGGGCATCTTGCCAAAAGTATTTATTCCTATGCACTGGACGGTACAAGCCAATTGTTTGTAATTAACAAAAAATCTTCTGTGTGGTGTTTCGGGCTTTCGTAAACTGGAATACTTTCTATACAAAGCTAGATATTTTCCATTTTCAATTTCCTCGGAAATAACAAAACTTCGGCTAAATGTTGTATAAGTAACTGCTAATTTTCTTTTATTATATGTTTGTAGAGTATTAGGCAAACCTTCATTTTTCTAAACAAACAGATTCTAACAAACATACGTGTACAATTTTTTTTCTTTAAATGTATCGATTTAAGTCAACTTTTTCCAACTTCCTCTATAAGCTGGTAAAAGATGTCAAAAATTTTAAGAAATATAAATTGTTTGCAATTTTTTTAAAGGCGTGCTAGGTTAGTTTTAATTTATAGTCAAACAGTATAAAATAACATTTTTATTGATATAGTGATCGTTTATGGAAAACTGGTAGTTTACCAGAAATAACCAGATATTTTTATCTGGTCTCTGAACATATTTAGAATTTTTTTTTAACTGTTGAACATTTTTTGCTAGATGGGTCGTTTGACCAAAGAAAAATACTGTTAATTTTCTACAAATATTAAGCAACAATAATGATAAAACAAAAAGTAAACATAAAAGAATAATTGTACTTAAATTCAATATTTTAAGAAATTCAAAGAGGCCTTTTGCAGACTAAATCTATTAGCACTCCTTAAAAAATAAAATTATATCACAAAATTATTAAAAAAGTTACCCGCATTTATCATTCGCGTCAATAAATCTTGGCAAGTCATCACTGGAGTCTTGTAAAATTTCTTTTTTCAGGCCGACCCACAAAATTTAATGGAATAATGATTTTTATAGTTACAAACATGATTATTGTGCAAATTGCGGGTTTAAGATATTGCAAAGCATGCTTTGTCAAAACATTTTTCCAAAAAAAAATATGATCACCGATTCTTTTATTCCGAGCTACCGGCAGATCGCAAAGGCAATTCTGGTAGCTCACGTTGTAAAAAATCTAAAGGTGTAAAAATCATACGATTATTAGCAAATTTTAATTTTTTTATAATAAACACAAGCAGCAGCAACACTGCGGTAAGTGATTTGTCGCCGACGTCACCATTCTAGAATTGGCTAGACCTGATCAGCGCGCTACTGTTTGAGAACGATTTGGGTTACTTTGAACGGGATATACCGGGTGTTGCTCCGTCGAGCGGGACATAGGAAATCCCATGTAAATTTTGAAGTGGTCCAATATTGGCTCCCCTAATTATTTTAGAAGAAAATATTATTAGGATTTTTTAAAGAGCAAGAAAAGTTGTACCCAGTGTACAAATTTCAGCTCTTCTCAGTCCTACTAAAGAGATAAATGCTAAAATAAGTTACGAATCTCCTATCTTCTTACGCGCCTGTACTATTAGAAGCTTATAATAAAATACCAGAAAAATTATTTAACCTCTTACTCAAGTTGTCAGATCAATGTCACATCATTTTTAAATAATGAACTACTCAAATCAAGAAAAAATTACTATTATAAAATGGTTTTATTAGGGAAATAGTTATCGAAGAATAGCGGACATGTTTGCAGCCTATTTTCCCAATAGGCCAATACCAAGTAAATCGACAATAGAACGGACGATAAAAAAATTTTTAACTACAGGAACAGTTGTCAATAATTGCAAATGTGAAGAAAATCGACGTGAAAATCAGAGACAAATTGTACAAAACGAGAGGGATTTAGACGTGATACTTTGTGTAGAGGAGGCCAAAGGAAACATTAGCACAAGACAACTGGAGGACATTACTGGACAAGACCACACCACAATATCTCGAATTTTAAAAAGATGTAAATACCACGCTTACAAGTACGAAAGACACCAAGAATTAAGAGACGGAGACGAAATACGACGACAGGAATTTTGCTTTGAGATGATGGAAAGGACAAACACTGACAGAGGTTTTTTACAAAATATTTGCTTTACTGACGAATGCACTTTAACATTGAACAACGAACCCAACATTCAAAATTGCCGATACTGGAGTAACGAAAACCAAAATCGATTTGTTGAGACAAGGACTCAATATCCACAAAAAATTAATGTTTTGGCGGGAATTTTCGGCCACCATATCCTTGGACCATTTTTCCTTGACCGAAATTTGAATGCGGAGTACTTTCTGGAACTTTTAGAGGAACAAATTTAGCCTGCTTTGAACAACCTTGCTCGTGAAAATCAAGAGATTTGGTATCAAATGGATGGCTGCCCAGCACACAGTACCAGAGCTGTGCGCGAATATTGAACAACGCATTTAATAACGACATCATAGGCCCGAACCACGCAATATCTTGGCCAGCCAGGTCTCCGGATCTTTCGCCAAACAATTTTTTTCTATGGGAACATTTAGAAACTAAGCTTTATACCAATAAAAAATATAAAAATTTAGACCAGCTAAGGAATGTTATTTCCGCTGAATTTGCCAGAATATCGATGTACCAACTAGCCAACGTAAGAAATGAGTTTTATAATCGTTTAGGTTATTGTCGGGCACTTAATGGAGGAATATTTGAACATTTGATTAAATCCTGATATTTTCGTCATAAATTGATTTCTAAATGTAGACAAATTTGTTTTATTGTCTTGCGTAACTGTGAGTGCATGTGTTGGAATTAGCTGTAAACTAAAATGAAATGCGAGGATTCTTTTGAAATTTCCGTATAAAGTGTTCAGTTTTGGCAATGACATTATAAATTAATGATCTAAATTGTCACTGATAAATCGATATGGTGTTTTTATTATTGATTTCTAGAGTAAATAAATAAATAAATAAATAAATAAATAATGCCTTTATTTTACGTTTAATATAATATTACATAATGTACAGTTTTATAAAATAGGTGGCGGTATCCAACTTAAGCTGCTCATACAACCACCTTGAGTTGAAAAAATATTTAATTGAAGTGAATAAGAGTAAAAAGGAAAAAAAAAGAAAGATAAAAGTATATGAATTAGAAAGATAAAAAATACATACTAAATATATTACGAATAACAACAAAAAGAGTAATTTAAACAATATGATATAGTTATTAATACCTACGGCTAAAAATTATATTTATTTTATATTTTAAACTCTAATTTTTATCATAAGCGCAGAAATTTATCAATTATAATTTCGGCTATTTAAAAGAAATGTTTTTATCTTTTTTTTGAAAGAGGCGGAGTAGGAGCCAATCTGACGTCCGCGGGCAGACTGTTGTAGGGTAACAGCATTGTAGCTAAATGGAACGTTGGAAGAGGGAGGTACTGTGCCTAGGTACACTATACAGGTCACAGTGCCATTAGAAAGGAAAAACAGTTAAAAACCAGTTAATTGGACAACAGTCAATATTTTTAAAAACCGTCGACAAAAATAAGGTTGCAACTGAAGCATCTAACCACGCGTCCCAGATAATTGCACAAGAAAAAACCTTAAGACGGAGAAATCATAAAACACTCGTTTTTAGAAGCTGCAGATTCCTTATTCGTCAACTTTAGAAATAAGGAGGAAATAGTGTCTGCTATAAAATCTATGCAACTTTCTGCTAATACAGTGATGAGACGAGTAGAAATAATGAGCAATAATATTTTTTCGCAGTTAAGAAGTGACTTAGATAATTGTGTTTATTTTTCACTGCAACTGGATAAATCAACAAATGTGGTTGACCCCTTCCAGATGGTCTTATTTTTCAGGATGGTTTTTAGTGATTTTACAATTAAAGAAGATCTTTTAAAGTTTATTTTACTTCAATAACATACTACTTAAAAATCTTATTTCATCTGAGAAAATTCCAATATCGAAAATGGTAGGCTTGACAATCGATGATGCTCCAGCTTTGGTGAGTTGTGATAAGAGTCTGGTGGCGCCATGTCGTAATGACGTCACAATTTCTCAGTTACCACTGTATTATACATCAGCAAGCATTCTGTGGAAATTTTTTTAAATTAACGTTATAAAATTGGTAGTGAAAATTGTGAACAAGGTTAGAGCCCAAGCGTTGCAAAGAAGACTATTTAAAACCTTGGCCGATGAAATTGACTGTCAATATAAAGAGTTACTTTTTAACTCTGAAGTCCGATGGTTAAGCAGAGGACAAGTGCTGAAAGTTTCAATGATGCCCTGTCTGTCATAGTCCAGTTTTTACACATCGCGAAGAACCGACTCCGGAACTGGAAAATTCAATCTGGCTTAGAGATTTTGGTTTTTTTGTGGACATTACAGCAAAAGTTAATGAACTTAACTGGCAGCTTCAGGGAAGCAAATAGTCTCTAACTTAAAGGAGAACTTCAAAAATCGTTTCCAGGATTTCAATAAAATTGCTTTAGTGACGCAATTGGTTGTTTCACCCTTCATGGAAATCGATATACAACAGTTTGAAACTTGTGTTATGAAGAACTTTAACAAAGACATCACTGCAATAGAAATGGAAGTGATCGCGTTGCAAAATGACTTTGAGCTTTAAAATCGTTAGTCTCAAATACAAAATGTACCTGGGCTTTAGTAAGTAAAGATAAATATTCAGTTCTATGTTGTTTTGCCTTGAAAGATAAAATGTTATTTAGTTCAACGTGTAAATCTTCTTTCTGCAATATAAAGTTAATTAAGAAAAAATACCGCAATCGACTTAAAGGTGAACATTTGGATAACAATATGAATGGCTGTATCAAACTATGCTCCAAACATTAAAAAAATTATCGATGAGACTGAATACCAACCTTATCATTGAACATGTTATGTATTTTTTATCTGCACATATTTTTGCTTAAAATGGTGCGTTAGTTTTTTGTTAATTGTATTCACTTTTATTAAATCGTATGTGACATGCCATTGTGACTGCGTAAAAATTTTGATATGATTGGTAGATATAAATATGGATGTATTTATGAGTTATGTAATAGGATAGGTATAAATAAGTACTATAAGTCATTAGTTTATTAGAACTTATTAGTGAAATAAAAACATATACGTCGAATATACCGGTATATTATTTAATTTAGGTTGGCTTACGTAGGCAGCTCACTCTTTATTCCAAAATTTTGAAAGTAGCTCAACACATTGAAGTTGGCGACCACTGGTATAGAGCTATGCCACTGGTATATAAAGCAAGCAACGAAAACGTACATATGAATCCGACCATACCTACAAATAGTTAAATGTCCTACACTTTTGGTTCAAAGAAATATAAGAAAATTGGAAGTGCGTTTCAATAAAACTTAAAAAATGCACTAAAATTTTTGGATAGATAACAAGTTCTCTATTTAGAATTTATGGATACACTTAAATTTTAAAAGTATAGCTTTTTTAGCACCGAATAAATGATGTGTCCGTTGTCACCCAGTATAAATAAAAAGTATAGTGCAAACTTTTGTATTGCTGTAGCTTTTATTAGAGACATTTTTATACTTTCGGCCTGTACATTAACCAAAATGCATTAAACCTGTTCAGGCCCCATTGTAATTACCAAAAACCAACCAATTTCGGACAGATTTATATGATAATATTTTTTTCTCGTATCGGGCTGGACCATCCAGAGTTAGTATCTGACATGTAGGGTTAGTTGCATTTTTAAAGCATAATTTACGGACTTCCATAAATCAGGGCCGTATTTGGCCGCGTCCATTTACCGCCGGTGTAAACATATTGACGGCCCTTTGATTTATAAGAGGCTGCTGGATTAATGGAGAGTTTTTGCCATGCTGGGTTTTAGAAGTGAAGATGGTTGGAAATAATCCTATTGTTTCAAAAATCAAAAACAAGTGCTTAAGTAATGAGTCAAAATTTTATTAGTATTATATTACGAAACCAATGCGGAACAACCTAACCCTAAGATATTTAAATATGCTATATTATTTATAACAACCATTTACTACATATATTCTATATTGTTTTGGCGGGTATATTTATAAAATATTGTTGCGTTTTCTCGAAAATTAACCTGAAAAGAGGTTTTAAAATTTTTCAAAATTCTTCTTCTTCTACTCGTTTGAGATCAAAGTGATTTATTAATTTTGGGCTTGCGGTCGTAACACTTCCAGTGATGTGGACTGCCAGCTGTCTTTCCATCTTTTTGGTGGTCTTCTGGGTGGGAGGATGGCTGTTGGTGTTTCCTCCATTGCTATGCGGGGTAGTCCATTTTCGGCCATCCTTTTGACATGATTATACCATTCTTTTCTTCTTTGTCTTCCCCATCTTACTATATCCTGTACGCCGCATTGTTTTCTTATGGCCGTATTTCTTACACGGTCTCTTCTGGTTTTGCCAACTATGGTTTTCAGCATCCTCATTTCTGCCACGCGTAGCATGCTTTTGGTTTTGTTGGTGTCTTTTCGCGCTTCTATTGCTTACGTCATGACAGGTCTTACGCATGCTTTGTATATCCTAATCTTGCTGTCCATTTCGCTGTATTGGTTGGCCCATACAATTTCTCCTAGGCAGCCGAATATTACTGCTGCTTTGTTAATTTGACCTCCTAGGTCATTTGTTGGATCGTGGCCGCAGGATATATCCATGCCAAGGTATTTAAGTTGGATCACCTGCTCTATGCACTTATCTTCCATTACGTGCATACATCTAAGTGGTTCTTTAGCGATGGTCATGCTTTGGGTTTTTTTATGGATATGCTCATGTTAAGTTGTTGACTTACTTGGTAGAATTTAAAGAGCCTCCTCTGCAGTTCATTCTCGGTTTCCGCGAATATTGCGGCATCGTTGGCATATCATACCATGCTGATACGCTTGTTTTTATTATGTATCCCATGTTTAGGGTTGCCACTTGATGATTTTATCCATGAAAACATTAAATAGAAGTGGACTAAGGCTGTCTCCTTGTCTAATTCTTCCTGGTGTTGGTATGCTCTTCGAAGCATGTTGTCCTGCTTAAATTTGAATCGAGTTGGCAATATTAAGATTAGAGATTACCTTAAATATGTATGCTGGTGTTTCTTTTTCATCAAAATTTTGATGACGTCGCCTAGTTGGACTCCGTTAAATGCTTTGGTTAGATCGACGAATCTTTAATTTGTTTGGTGATAAATATGGCATCAGTTGTCGATCTACTCTTTCTGAATGCTTGTTGTTTTCCCTGTTTATTATGTGTTTTTCTAGTCTATCCTTTAGCATTCCTGTAAACAGCTTTATTGTTGTGTTCAATAGGGTAATTCATCTGATGTTTTCTGTCCTCTGAGGGACGTAAATTTGTTATTTTCGAAAACAAGGAGCAAAGCAAGTTAATTAATTTAAGAGTTTCCTTAATTTATCTCAGGATTAAGCAAAGGTAAACAAGTATTATTTAAATAAGCAGAGATTGAAGGTACAAAGGAATCTTTATATAATAATATAAAAGCACTTCCTGTTATTTCACATTATTTTATATAGATTTTCCTTTCTAGAAAGCTGAAAGCATCCCAGTTATTCTGTGATCATGTTGACAAATTTTAAATTAAAAAAAAATATATGTTTGAGTTCTTTTATGCGTTTGGCTCTGATCATCTACGATTATTAAAAGTATTATATTTGCAAGGGATTTCAAAAGTAACATTCTTTGCATTTTCAAAAACAAGATAACTTCTTTATTTTTTTTGCAGGTAATGGGAATACTTAATTAAATTTACATATTAAATCTTTTACCTCCGTGAGAAACGATAACGAAGGTATGATGGAAAAAAAAACGCGCTGAAATAGTTGGTGTTATTTAACACACAAGTGCGTTTAGTCTGGCGCACTAGCATGCGTCCATATGTTTTTGATGGTAGTAGTACTTTAGATCTAATAGTGATTTGTTTTTAAAATTTATGGTTTAAGGTATTTTTGAGATCTACTTTTTATCCGGCAAGAAAACCTGACAATTTTTTTTCTATAACTACCAAAATATTTAGCACATAGGTTGGCTATAGGATTTTAAAAGAAGTAGTATTTATTATAATAACTATTGCAGCTTATGTTTTGATTACAAATCGGAGCAAGCTCTTCTAATTTTAGTTTTGGAAAAAAACATACCTGTACTTATAACTTTTATGACAGCCCACGATGGGTTGACAAGGCCTAAGTATCAGGTACCGTGGGTGCAGGGTTTTTAGATTTTTAACCCATTTCTTCCCAGTTCCGTCAATATTGTCCAGTTACCCAAACATGCAGATATTACATTTTTATGGTGCCATTCAGACGGGAACTACAGGTTAACGTAGATTCCGAACCAATACCCATGGCCCACGGTGATCACTGACGGTCACAAATCCAGTTACTGACCTTCCCGCCTTCATTCCTTATCTACTCCAATTGTGATGCACCAAACTACATTTTTCTTGTTTTGATGCACTAAACTATTTTTTTTTGGTTCTAAAGTAGCAAAAGTTAAACCGATTTGATAAAATTTATTTTTTGAAAATCTTATCATGGTTCGTCATCCTAAAACTCCCAATACACAATAACTTGTGGCCTATGCGTCACATTTAGCCATTTCCGTGTTTGGCAAGCGTAAAGGTTTATGCAAATATCCGCCAGGTAGATACGGTAAGGGAGGAAAATTCAAGGGGTGGAAATTCATATGTTTTCCACTGATATGGATTTCATTTTATGTGAATATATTTATATATTTATGAATTTTATTTAAATTAGGGCAAACAATATTTCCGTTTCTTTTTATATCCTAAAAACTTCGCGTATTCTTTAAGTCTGGGTAGCAAAGAAAACTTTAAATTAAAAGAAAAATAAGGGACTAAAAAAAAGTCATAGCAGTGTAGGAGAAATCGATAATCTGTAATAATACAGTAAATTTTCGGGAAATAACAAGTCCTTGGTTTTTTTTGGGTTAATTTTTATTATCTATTTCTTTAATTAAGCTTAAAGATAATTCAGATGCATACGTGCTATGATACGTTGGCTGTCTTTATGTTGCACACTGTAAAACCAATAACAATGCAATTTTAACTTTACAACTATAATTTTAGAATTACATAGCCTGACACGAGCTATAATGATTTTAAAAAATTTCAAAAAGGTTTCATTTTTACAAATGGTGGCGAAGGGCCGGTAAAATATTCCTACTGGACTAGTAGATTAAAAAAATATAATAATATTTTTTTTTATATTTTATTAGTCTTTATATTTTAATTGCTAAATTGAACGAAATCAACCCTTTCGTGTAAAGCATTAAATTGCATTTTTTTCCAACTAATATTATTTCTAAATAATTTGCCAGTTGACAACACATTCTTGGAATTTCCATAATGCTTCCTCTGTTTAAGAGCTGCAAAAAAATGAATTATATAAACTAATCCCCCGAAATAAAAGCTGTAAGATTTATTAAAGGTTTTCTACAACGTACCACTCGTATGTAAGCTAAACAAGGAAGCTTTTTGGAAAAAGTAAGATTCTCTTCCTGGTTAGTTCTAAATAGTTTTTATCAAATCAAATCAGTAATTTTTGGGTATTACTCTATTTTGTTTGTGCTCATAAAAAGTAATAAGCACAAACTATTGGTAGATTTAAAAAAAGGGTACAATTTTTTTCATCTTGGGATATTCCACAAAGGTTTAGAGCAGGGGTCTCCAAACTTTCCATTAGGGCCATACTGATTACTCCAAAGTTCCGAGGCCAAAACCATATTATCATTTTTGCCGGTGGTAAGAAGGAAATAGTCCACTGATGAAAAAAGTCCCGAAAAAGAAAAACGTTTAAAAAAGGGCAAATGGACAAAGTCCGCAAAACGGAACACTGCATATTATTAATTTTCCTGTCATTATCTGTAATTTTGATTAGTCGTAGAGTAGAGCCATGAGGAGTAACGTGACACGACACTGGTGGACACAAGCGGAAATGGGTAGTACCCTTCGCTAAAGATGGCGCTAATAGCAGTACAGAATAACTGTTGGTTCGAGAAATTCTGGTCTTCCCCTCATTTAGATGGCAGTAATTGGAATATATAAGGAGGCTAGTGGCGCAACCACAAGTCAGTTCCTATGACACTGTTTTAAATAAAATATTGCATACCTCCTTAAAACGGTTTTGCTTGTTTAAGTTTAAACATCTTTATAACAGTATTTTGATTTGAATTGTTGCTTTTGTGTGTGAATTATATAAAAAGAAGCGAAAAAATGATAGTGAATGCAGAAAATTCAAAGATCAGTAACATTCAGTATTTGTAATTGAATCCAGTAACAAGGCGCTATGTTTGATTTGCAAGAAAGTAGCCGTTCTCAAAGAATATAACATTAAACGTCATTATGAAACAAAACATTTTCAAAATTACTCAAAATATACAGGAAGTTTGCGGACAGAAAAATTCGAAGCTATGCAGCGCGGATTGAAATCGCAGCAATCTTCATTTACAAAACTCAAAACTGAACAAGAGGCTGCAACTCGTGCCAGCTTTCGTGTGGCTGTTGAAATTGCAAAACGTGGAAAACCATTCACCGATGGAGAAATGATCAAAGAATGCATAATTGCAGTAGCCGAAGAAATGTGCCCTGAAAAGGTAAAAATTTATTAAAAACTGTCAGTATGTCAGCAAACACTGTGGCTCGAAGGGTAGAAAACATCGCTGAAAATATATCCTCTCAACTGTTCGACAAAAATGGACATTTTGAGTGGTTTTCTTTGGCCTTGGATGAGTCAACGGATGTGTCAGATACTGCTCAGGTGTTGATTTATATTCGAGGAGTAGATAAAATCTGTGGAGTGCACGAAGAACTTCTTGATATGTATAGTATTCATGGCACAACTACTGGTACAGATATTTTTAAAGAAGTTGAAATAGCCATTAATCAAAAGAACCTTCGATGGAAATACTTGAAATGTATTACCACTGATGGAGGCAAAAACATGAGTGGGAAAGATAAAGGAGTGGTCGCTCTTGTGTCAAAGGCTGTAGAAAATGACGGGGTTCAAAACCATTAGTCTTACATTGTATCATTCATCAACAGTTTTTGTGCGAAAAATGTTTGGATATGTCTGACGTTCTGAAACCAGTCATATCAACTGTTAATTTTATCAGATCTTTGGGCTGAATCACCGACAATTCCGACAATTTATTGAAGAGATTGGAGAAACTGACTTACCTTATCATACTGCCGTACGCTGGCTTAGTTGTGGGAAGGAAAGTCTTTCAGCGTTTTTTTTGAACTTCGAGCAGTGATCGAAATTTTTTGAATGAAAAGCATCGCCCTCTTACTGAATTACAAAACAACGCATGGCTGTGGAAGTTAGCATTCTATGATGATTTGTCAAAACATGTGAACGAACTGAATTTGGGATTGCAAGGAGAAAACCAGCATCTTCCTGATTTATACACTAATATCAAATCATTCCGGAAGAAATTGAGACTGTTTCAATCACAACTACGAAGTAAATGTTTTTCAATTTTAAAACATGTGAAATATTCAGCCACACTACTGAGACTGAGTTTCCTATCGATTTTGCAATCGAAACTTTGGGTGCTTTAAAGATAAATTTTGATACTGTTTCTCGGACTTTGATGCCATTGCGAATCAAATTTAGATTTTTCAGAATCCTTTTGATACTGACATTGAAACCTAGCCCGAAACTTCAAATGGAAATGATTGATCTACAATGCAGTGATATAATTAAGAACAAATATCAAAACTCATCTTTGTTGGAATTTTATAAGAGTCTTCCACTGACACAATTTGATAATTTGCATAAGTTTGCTCGTGGTCTGTTTTCTGTTTTTGGTACTACTTATTTGTGTGAGAAAACCTTCTCCAAAATGAAGTACACAAAAAATGTTTACAGATCGAAATTAACTGATGAGCATCTTAAATCTCTTTTAATAATTGGTACAAGTAAAATTAGTCCACAACTGCAAACTATTGTCAGTGGAAAATCTCAATTACATAAATCTTAGTATTTCATATGTCATTATGTTTGTTATAAGTTATGTGATTATTTAAAATGTATAAAATGTTAGTTGATTCATTTCAATAATTTGTTAGTTTTTATATACTGAAGTTAAATTTTCTCATTTTTACATGTCTTTACTCATTACAATTCTGTGTTTTTTATCCAACTTATACAAAAACAATAACAATAAGCCTACAAGAATGTTATGAGTTAGCGGAGTTAGCCCATGACCATATCAATGTAGATGTCATATTAATAATTATTCAACATAAAATTAGAATACTTCAGTAAACTAAATTTAATTTGCTATAAAAATTATTTGTTTCTCTAAAAGGAGTTTTCAAGTATGCTAGCTCTCCGGGGCCGGACAAAATCTGGGCCGCGGGCCGGATGTGGCCCTCGGGCCGTAGTTTGGAGACCCCTGGTTTAGAGACTAACGTACCGTAAGTGTCTTAAGTAAATAAAATAGCTTGCTACAAACTTCAGGTAGCAATCTTTATGTCTAGGGATAAAAAATGATCAAAGTGAGGAGTTCGAAGTCTTCCTAGATAGACTGTAAAGAGATGCATGCAGTGATACCCTGCGTTGGCCTATTCGAAGCTGCTAGGAAATAAAATACATTAACTGATTCCCAGAAACAGAAGCACTGTAAAAACTTATAACAGAGAAACAGGTGTCCTTTAGGTTATTGATGAGCAAGATGGGAAAAACTTTCCTATAGAAGTGGAGTTTTAAAATTTGGCGCATTTTTATCCTTTGGAGAACCCAGTTTTTAAATAAGCTTCTGATTCGAGACACATACAGAGACAAATTTTCTGGCTCAAAAAGGAAATTTAACCGCTTTTAATACTTTGGTAGCTATGTATAAACTGTGTTTATGCCAATTTAGGTGATTCTTAAAATTAACGCCCACAAAAATAAGTTAAAGATAAGTTACCAAAACTTTTTTCGCCATAACGAACACGACATTGGTCAATGTTAATTTATGGTTCGCCAAAGAAAATGTGTGAATTTCTTTGCGCTTGGTATTCATGCCAGGTTTAGAAACCGATGAAACAAAATATTAAAACATTAATAAGAAGAAAAAACAAAGTTGGCGTCTGTACCTTGGAATAACCCGGCAATAATTTGTTAAAAAAGGGTAGAAGAGTGGCTATCGGCAGTAACAAATATACTTCGAAAAAAAAAAAAAAAATACTGGAAGCCAACCCCAAAAAAATTTGGTTAAAATAGCGCGTCATGGTCGAAGCCTTAAATAGGTCAATGCAAAGATTTGGATTATTTTAAAAATTAAAGGGACTTTTTTAGGTATATAATAGAATATTATCTAATAAGTGCGTTAACTAGGTTCTTTGCCAGTTTTAAAGTTTGAAAATCGAGCTGTACGCGGTTTCATTTAGTTAAGGGGCTAAAAACCATTACCGCGCGAGATATATACTCTAGTTTATCCACAATTGTGACATTTTGAATGCATTTCAAAAGGATTTTTTTCCATCAGTGCTACAGTGTCGTCTAAATCTGATAACAAAATGTCAACTAGCGATTTTTCAAATATAAAATCACAAACCATTTGTGTGAAAACAAAGTTGCCTGGTAAGATGAAAATAGCAATAACAAATGTATAGCTTCTAATGTTGCCTATGTCAACTCAAAGGTAAAGTCAAACCGAACACGGATTCAGCACGCGAAAGCTTAATAAAATCAGAAATTTCCAAGTTAGTGGAAGCGGCTACGGTAAATTTATTGTCGCAAGTCTAGTGCAAGCTACGAGAAAAAAATATTATCTATTTGTCAAATGGTACTCTTCAAAAAATGTGTGCGAAGTCAACAAAGATGTTTTAATTGTATATTTTGAAATTCCATGCACTCTCTCATATATGACTATGAACAGGTAGCAGAACCTGTGGTAAGTTTTATTAATAAGGACATTATTAAGTTGTCAATTTTTTAAAAGATCTATTTTAAAATAAAACATTAAAATTTTTGATTTTCCACATATTATTATATGGTGGCAGCATAAAAAGAACTATTACGCCCTAAAAAAAAAAAAAACACTAGTATTGGGGGTCTTCGCAGTAAGAAGTCCTAGTTGTTGAATTTTGAAGGAAAAGTG
>JAHBCN010017794.1:0-2500 GCA_019359885.1 Listronotus oregonensis
TTTTGCTAATGCAAAGAATAAAAACATGTTTTTAAAGTTTTTACTTTATAATATGAAGTTCTCTGTTGGCTAGTCTTTTTCCATTAACATGTTAGCGGTAAGTTTTAATATGTTAGTCTTTTATCTCATGAACCCAAAAAGGTTTTTTTTCTTTAAAAAAATGGAAAAAAAAAATAAATTTTCAAAAGCTCGGACTGCAAAAAAGTTTTAACTTTTAAAAAAGGCATAAAGACCGAATCCCTAATAACTTCAGTTTTTTATTCAATTATCGGTCAAGATTTTACATTTTGTCATTTATATATATATATATATATATATATATATATATATATATATATATATATATATATATATTTTTTTTCATATATGTCTTTTCGTAGGTAGAATAATTAAGCTTCGATATGTCTAGGCTGATCAAGAAAGATCCGCTTTTTTTTAAAATTGTGTCATAACATAATCTGAATTAATTAATGGTTAATAAAAAACTAAGTGGAACAAACCCAGAAAACCCTTTTCCCAAATTACCAATCTTTATTTTAGTAAGTTGGGGGTCACCCAAAACCACGTAATTTTCCTTAGGGGGGGAGAGGTTTTTTTTCATGTTACGTGCTGTTACGTGTTGACGTGCGACCCGATGTCACGTAGTTCTGAAAATTTTTTTTTATATCTTGTATTGAAAAAATCGCACTGGCAAGGGGGGTGTGCCGTTCGACACTTGTCGCATTAATACTTAATTTATTTTTTTTATTAGATGAAATTTATTTAAAAAAAAATTTAAAAGTACTCATACCTATTTTAATAGTGCACTAATTTAATTTTTTTTTATCTTAAATGTAACGTAACAAATCGTATTTATTGGAGGGTCGAATTCTACGTAACGTTACATGGAGGAGAAGGGGTTTTTTGGTTTTTTTGGTTTTTTGTGCCTTTTTTGAGAACTATCACTATCAAAGTTTAAAAAAATGGCAAAACCCATTTTCCATAAGAAAAATCCCCAGTGCCCTTTAAATTTTATTTTGGGGTGGGTTGATATGTTTTTGTAGCTTTTTCCGTGACTATACTGGTCGGAGGTCAATTGAAAAAAAGATCATTTCACTTATCACTTATCACACAATTGTGTCAGTAGTAAAACCCTTTTTTTATAAAAACCGTCTGTTTACGGTTGGTTTCCGCAGTTTACGCATACGTTAATTACTAAACAGCAGTTGTATAATTCCTAAAAATACTATTTTGAAATTACATCTACATCGGCAAAGTTTCGGGAAAACTGCAAATATTTTAAAACTGTCTTATTAATTATTATTGTTACCGTTAGTGCTTTGGTAGAAAAATATAATTATATATAATTTACGTAATAGTTTATATGTCTTTTACTTATTGATTTTTGCACGCTTTACTAAAAAGGAAATTTACAAGACTATATTGTTTCCGATTTATGGTACTTTGCCACCCATAATGAAACGCCCGGTACAAGGCCGAAACTTAGGAATTCTCTCGGATAATAACTTTTATGCTGTGTTTAAGTACCCAGTTAATTAGATGGTTTTTTTAGGACCAGTGTTATCCCTTTTACTTTAGAAAATTGATATTGGACGTCTAAAAAAATGACCAATATCACTAGAAGTATACAAAAATTGATACAACGTAAAGACATCAATATATTTTTTTTAGAAAAAGAGTGGGCGTATACAAAGAAACCAGTGCACGGGAACAATAAATTTATGCTAGTGTCTTTTTTTTTACTCGTAAGTACTGAGACAAAAAAAATTTATAAAAAATTAATAAAAGATATATTCAGAAATGAATTTAATTAATTCACGTTGCCAAGAGAACAGCATCTGTACAAAGTTATCTTTTTTCTGTCTTTTTATACGGAAAAATCTTTGAAAAAAAATCATTTTTTAAAAAAGTGAAAAATTTTAATTTAATTGTAATTTAATCGCGATACCTTCAATTGTACTTCTGCAAAGAATCAAAAAAGAAACAAAAATGTTTTTTGTTAAACATTGTCGGTACATTTTTATCGGTACACAGATAAATGTCGGAAAATCCGCCAAATTTAACAATTTATTGAAAAATTAATAACTTGGACCCTTTTAAAGTTGGAAAGCTAATCTTTGGAAAAATTATTATTTATAATATGAGGTCTAAAAAAGGTGGACCAAGAATTCCTTACCTAACGATCTAAGGACATATTTACTAATTATTCGTTTATATATATTTATTACCAGATGTAAAAGGCTTTGAACAGAACCAGTGGCGTAACCAAGGTTGAGAGCTACTTTATTTTACGCTTTTATAGTCAGTTGTAGTGTAGTGCAATAGATAATATTTAAAAAAATAACAGAATTTATAGCAAAGACTAAAAAAACCTGCTTTGCAATAAGGATACCGTAAATGTCTACATTATGTAATTAAAAAACATAAATTACAATATGATTATGACTATGATTATAACTGATTTTAATTTAAGTAATTACGTGGAATAAAACCTTATCTA
>JAHBCN010017794.1:7500-17851 GCA_019359885.1 Listronotus oregonensis
ATGATATAAAGTTTTTTAAAACAGTTATTTATTAAAAAAAAACGTTTGTACATTTTTTAGTCAAAATGGTTTATTTAATAATCTAGGATCGCTTTTAGAAAAAATAATTTTTAAAACCTTAGAGTTCCTCTTTAAGAATATTAGGTCCTGAAACGTTACATTATTTATAACAAAATCATCTTTACGGAAATTCTCTTTGGGAATTTAGTGCTTGAAAGTGCACATTAAGTAAAAAAAACTTTAATTGTGTGCCTCACAAAAACAAAACGGTTTACATAGCACTGGCAAATATGATTTTATAGTTATTATTAAATAAAATATTTAAATCTATGTGAATTTAGTGCTTTTAAAAATCCACATGTTAGTATCAAAAAAACTATAAAAACAAAATTTATGAAAATTTGTTAGAGAAGATCTATAATACCCAATTTGTTTGTTGAAAAAAATATTGTTTTTAAATTCCACTCTTTCGTTTTCAACATCGGGCCAACAAAATTATCTTTTTTTGTTGTTGGTTTAACTTCTGGTTAATACAACTGAAATATAATAAATTATAGGTAATTTTCGTGCACCCAATTATAAAGCCAATTTTATGCCGTTTTAAAAATTAGGGTTAGTCAGGTATAAATTTATTTCTTGTAACATTGCTGTTTTTGATTAAATTTGAATTTAAATCAACCACTACAAAAAAATCTAAGTATTTTGCTAGCACCTGCTACAAAATGTTTGAGATTAAAACTTGACAATTTGTTATTGGGTTTTTATTTAAAAGTTTTAAACAATTTAACTGTAGAACTTTATACATAACATTCTAAAGGTAATAAGGTATTATTTTATAATACATAGTTCCAAAGAGTTACTTTTAGATCTAAAGACTTTAATACTCTTTTTTTTGAGTAAACTCTTTTAAAAAAGGGCAAAGAAGGTCCATTTGTATTTAAAAAACTAATTTTTTCGATGATCTTTCTCAAACCGTTTTAAAACATAACGTAAAATGATGGTGATATCTACCAAAAAAATTACATTGCTCAAATAATATATTTTTATATATATATATATATATATATATATATATATATATATATATATATATATATATATATATATATATATATATATATATTTTATATATATATATATATATATATATATATAAAAAATATATATATATATATATATATATATTTATATTAGGAGTCTGAGAATGGAAAAAAAAATTTTTGTTAATTTTAAGCTCTATTAAATTATTTTGTTTTTAATATAATTAAATAATCAGTCTTTAAAGATACCAAGTGTTAAAAATAATGCAAAAAGTAAGGAAAAATAATTTCTTACCTTTGAAATTAAAACCATGTTAAAAGAATGCCATTCAACAATCTGCATGTAACCTTAACCCCTTCTAAGACCTTTTATTCTTGAGAAGCATTTTTATGAATAAGGTGATTTAAAAAAACAAACTCCCGCTTATAAGTTTCCCTTTGGGCCCAAAAAATAAGATAAAAAGGTTATACAAACAAAGGTCCAGAATGGCCCCATTTTTAAGATACAGGGTGCTAAAGAAAACATTTTCAGAGAAGGGATTTTTTTATTTTTAAATCGCTGTTTTTTCTCTTTAAATAAAACTTGACTAAAAAAAAAATAACTAAAATACACCTTCTAACGATAAATTTTAGTTACTATTATGAACAAGTGGCGTAGCTTTAGAAGGTTTATAATAATTTTTTACAATTATTTCGTCGTAACTTGTTTGGTATTATTGATAATGTAGTACATAATTCTTATTATCTGCTTCTTTTTACAAAAAAAGGTGCTCTTAAATTAATTCGATAAACTTAACGGCTTTCGCGATTTTTTCGATAGTTTTAAACTTGCGTCCCACGAAAATTTAATTTTTTAAAACAACGCAAAATCCCACCCTTTGTTCAAATATATGCATTTTTTTTGATGGATTTTTTTGAAAAAATTAGAATTGTTATTAATTTTGAGTTTTCCCCCTTTCGTACCACGCAAGTTTAAAATTGAATATCCCGAAAGCCGCTATTTTTATCAAGTTAACTCTAAATCCTTTTGTAAAATTAAGCACAAAAAGAATCATGTACCAAGTTGTAAAAAAATTAATACCAAAATAGTTATGACGAAATATTCCCCAAAAGTTAAGCCGCTGGAAAAATGTTTGATTTGTTGATTCCATTTAAATACATGGTTAATTTGGATGAAACTGAGAACATTTTAATGTCGATTAGTGGCTAAATGGTTGGTTTATCGACATTAATAAAGAGTTTATTTTTTGAGTTTTTAATTGTCTTTAAGCTGGTATATGCAAATTTCCATATTGCCCAAATTAAAAAAAGGGTAAATAAATTTTGCGTTTCAGGTAAAGTGCCCTCAAGGGGTGTTCAAAAGAACTACTTTTAACGTACAATATTAGAACCTAAAGGCTAAATTCGTATGCCAAACATTAACTAAATTGATGGAAGAAAAAATTTAATATGGGGGAAGAAAAAAACTAAAAATTGAACTTTCCCCCCTGTATCTTGGTAACCATGGAGATCTCGATATTTTTCCAAATGACTTATTAACATTATTTTTCTATGTTGAAAAACCCTTTAAAATTTCTTAACCCTTTTCCGAACACCCTGTGGATATATATTTATATGTATATCTACACGGTGTACCCAAAATTTAAATGGCCACTATTGCTAACTCTTTTATTATTTCAAAAAAAATCGGGTTTAAAATTTAAAAAAGTAGTAGCATTTTTCGGGTGATAAAGATGTTAAAAAAAAACACTTGAATAGCGCGTTTTTGAATAAATTTTAAAAATCTTTTTTTTAAGGAATTGTATATTTTTGACCAGAACTTTGAAATCTTTAAAAAAACACAGCCATCTGTCTAAAAATAAATATGGTAATAATTCGGGTTTTTTTTAATTTTGGCTGATATTAAAAAAAACTTTTTTGTTCTGTGGGCGATTTGCAAACGTTCTGGTTAAAAAAAAGGGGGAAAAAAAAGATTTTGACCATTTATTCGGAAAATTCATTCAATTGTTTATTTTTTTTCCCTCATCTTAAGAGTGCATTTTTGCTAACCTTAGGGGGCGGGAAAAGGGGTGGGGACGGTGGGCGGAATCAAACTCCCACACCACAAGTTTCGTATAGCCGCATTAAAAATATTATATTTTATTTAGGTTCTTCCAAATTTGGTGTATCGGCCGATTTTAGGGTGACTTTCACTCAAGGAAAAATTAAAAACTAAATCCAAATTTAAAAAACTATTACAGCAGAAGCCTAGATTTAAGTGTTGGCTTTCATATAGTTTTTGAAAATTATCGATAACTTATACCGTTTTTGAGAAAAATATTATGCCCCGAACCCCAAATTGGATCCAATTTTCGCGGCGCGAATGGACTCTTAATCAGCAGAATAAATGCTACTACTTTGTAAATTTAACCGATTTTGTATCTGTAATAATAGAGTTTGCAATAGTGGCCATATTTTTTACACTATATATATATATATATATATATATATATATATATATATATATATATATATATATATATATATATATATATATATATATATATATATATATATATATATATATATATATATATATAAAATATATATATATATATATATATATTTTTTTTTATATTTTTTTTTTTTTTTTTTAAAAAAAAACGTTGTCAAATAAGTTATTTAAACCTAATTTTATCATAATGGCAAAACTGTGTTCGGCAATATTTTATGCTTGGATATTTGTACAACTGCAAAAACCGCCAATTTAAAAACCATCTTAACAATACCAATTATGCTTTTTTAAAAACCCATTTTTATTTATAATGGATGTTTTTTCTTTCTCATCTCATACTCTCACAACAATTCAAACGTACTTAAGTTCGCTCCATTGTATAATTTAAACACCCAGCCCATAAAAGTTCCATTCAAAAGCTTCGTTTTTTATTTACTAAAGTGCAGCTACAGACCATCTACAGACTTGAAAAGCTTAAGGAGTTAAAAGCACTCAATGTCGTTGAGATATTGTGAGATTTTATTTACATAGAAAAAGCGAATTTAATAGAGTTTTAGTATAACACGGTACTTAACATATTTACATTTTATTATTATTTTTATTTTAATAATATTATTTATAATATTTTTTATTAATATTATTATTTTTTAAATCTATTTTGACAATAGAAAGCAAATACAGTACTAACGTTATAAACTTTTTTAAAGTTTTAGAATTTAAAAAAGTAAATTAATAATTTACTCCAAACAGATTCCCCTGCACTTGTAACAACATGGATCAGTTTTATGGCGTTCCATATAGGTTGTTTTAAAAAGACAAAAGATAATATTACGTACCACTAAGAAAAAACCTAAAATTTTGCATAACTTCCCAATTTGGGAGTAAGAGACATCTTCTTTTAATTTTAGATCAAACGCTTTAGCTAAATCGCATAAAATTACTTTTCAGATGCCTTTCATGGTTACTCACCCAATTCTACGGATACCACAAAAACCCCTACGAAATCAATACCCAGAAAGCGAGTACAGGTAAAATTTTTAAACAGAAAATCCCCAAAAAAGGTACCTAATTATAAAAAAAAAAAATTACAAATTATTTGTATTATTTAGTATAATAAATTTATAAATTTAATTATTCTAATTTTATACATTAAATATTTTTTAAAAAGGCGCGAATTTTAAAATATTACGTAAAAAGTTGCAATGTCCATTTGAAGACGCTTAATGGGGTGGAATCCAAAATAAACAACTACTTCATTTCCTCTATACGACAATAAATTGATTGATGATTCTAACAAAAACATTTATGTATTATCTTCCTATGCACCATGCATTGTTTACAGGATGTATGTGTTTTTAATATTTATAGGCATACCCTGATATATAAATGTTTATTTTGCATATGGGGATGATATTTAAAATTAAATGGAAGGAATATTTTGGGAATTGCTAAATACCTGTGCATATATTAAATTAAATTTAAATTAAATAATGGAAAAAATGATAGATGATTACTAAAAAAACAAATATAATTAAATTAATTTAACCGCAATTAAGGGACGAAAATTAACTGATTAAGATTTTTAAATTATTTTTAAGATTCCTATAAAATAACTAGTGTTTTATATTAATTACATAAATATGCCGGGACCACTGGGAAAAGAGGTCAGGTTAAAAAAAAAGTTTCATTTAAATTAAGTTTAGATATAGTTGTTTTAAGCAACAAATTTTATAACTAATTTTTAAAAAAGCTTTAAAAAATGTTCTATCATGGTTCTCACCCAAAATCCCCCCTTTTTTGGCATATTGAAATTTTATATACTGATAGGGGAATAATAACGAACGTTGGCCTAATTTTTTTTTTTTTATAAAAGTTAATTTTAAATTAACCATTCAAACAAATAGTACCTTTAAATATCATGATAAATTGTTGCCATTAAGTTTTCTAAAACCTAAATTTATCTAAAATAATTATTTTATATATATATATATATATATATATATATATATATATATATATATATATTTTTTATATATATATATATAATATATATTATATTTTTATATTTTAAAAAAACTTTTGAGGGGGAAACACTTTGTAACATAAAATACCAAGTCATTTTGACAGATAATGTATGTCAATTGTCAAATTCTTTTTTTAAAAAAAATTTAAAAAAGGGAATTTTGAATATTTCGGAAAATGTTCAAAGAAATTATGTTTCTAAAAATTTTCGGCTATTCCCGGGGAAAAAAAATTGATATAAAAAATTTTCACATGTTCTTATTTGTTTATTCCCCCTCTCGGCTTTAAAACTTAAAACGCTTTAAAGCACTATTAAAGCAGTCACAACTTTCTTTTGGCTAAAACATTGTAAAAAACTTGGTTTTGATGATTTTGTTTCTAACTAAAATAGTACGCTCTGGTTAATTTCCATATTTAAAAAAATCACAAATCTTTTCCTTTTCAAAACTTTAGTTGAATAGTTAATAAATTGATTTAACAATTTAGTTAACTCCACAAAACTCCTATTTAAAAAAAATCAAAATTTAAAAAAATACATAAACTTTTATTCAGGGGGAAAAAACATAAATTTTTAATTTTTTATGTAACACCCTTTTTTTTTTCCTAATAGAAAAATTTCATACTAAATACAATGACATATTATATGTCAACTTTTAATTTTTCCCCCGTAAGGTGACGTGGAAAAAATTTTTTTTTAATTCGCTATTTTATGTTTTTTCCCAGGAAAAAAAAAATTTTTTTAAAAAGTTTTTTTTTCTAGACATAACTAAATTTTTTTAAATGGAACGATGGTGGCTCAATCTAGACAAAAAAAGCTTTTTTTGTAAATAATTTTCCCCCCTTTTTAAAAATTTTTTTTAATAAACCAAACTAAAAAAGCTAAAAAAAAAAGTCATTAGTAGTTTTTTCTTACCCAAATTATTAAAACGCCCCGGGGGGTGGCCTTCGTTAAAAAATCATATCATTTCGGCGTTGTATCGGTAGGTTTGGGAAAAAAAAAAAAAACGTTGATGTTTAATAATGGCACCTATAAAAATAGTATATTAAAGTATTCGTTTTATAAGCCCCAAAAAACCCAATTTCTTTTTAAAAAAAAGAGCCTCTTGGGGGTTTTTTAAAGAAAATGTTTTTTTGGTTTTGCATTTAATTATTAAACTATATATTATTATTGTTTAACATCAAAGTTTTGTTTTTTAAACCTACCTGACAAAATCGCCGAAATCTTTTTTTTAAAAAATTTTTTAAAACCCCAACCCGGGCCCCCTTTTTTGGCCGTTTTATTTAATTTTAAAATTTTAATTGGGGGGTATTTTTAAATTTCAAAAAATGTTTTTTTAATTTTTTAAAAAAAAAGGGGGGTTAAAAATTCCTAAAATATTTTTTAAAAATTTTTAAATTTTTAAAAAAAAATTTTGGGTTACCCTTAAAATATTTTTAAATTTTTCCCTTTAAAAGGGTTTTTTAAAAAACCCTTTCGGGGAATTAAAAAATTTATTTTTTTTACAAAAATTGGTTGTTTTTAAGGGAATTTTTGAATTTAGTTTAAAATTTTTTTTTTCAAAAAAAAGGTTAAAATAAGGGGTATTTTTTTTAAAATTTTTAAAAATTTCCTTTTTTCCGGAAAAGGAAAAATCCAAAAAATTTTTTAAAAATTTTAAAAATTTTTACCCTAAAAAAAAACCAAAAATTTTTAATTTTTTTAAAAAATTAAAAAAGGGGGTACCCCATCTTGCTCCGTTAAAATCATTTAATTTTTTTTTTTCTATGTTAGAAAAATGCAATGATCTGTAAAACACTATTGATATTCTTTTATCGTTGTAAAATGAAAAAAAATTATAAAAAAAGAAAATGAAATTGGCAAAAAAGACCATATGAAATGGGGGGAACTGTGGAAAAAAGGCAAAATGGTTACTATTTGGGTTTTTGTACCCCCCCAAAACAACTGGAAAAAAAAACGAGGCGGTTTGTAAAAACTCTAAAAAAAACCAACTGCAATAAAAAAAAAAAGGTTGTGTAAGGTTCTAAGCGAGCTTTTCTTATGGGGAAGACAATAAATTTTAAATTTATATTAAAAATTATTTTTTAGGGGTGGTAAAGAGTTTAGACTTGCTTTTTAAAAATTATTAAAAAAAAAACTTATTTAAAAAAAAAAGCTGGAAAAAACCGGCACCAAGTTGCGGCAATAACTTCCACCGAAAAATACGACCACACAGGCAAACATGTTTCAGTGCAAGTGGCCCCAAAAAATGCCGCCCCTGGGTAATTCCGAGAAAAAAAAGAATTTCTGGAATGGTTTAGAAAGTTTAAACCATCTAAAAAGGCCGTTTTTTTTTTTACATTTTAAAAAAAAAACAAATTAGCAAATTTTTCCCAATTAAAAATTTTCCAAATAAAGCCCCTTTGGGCTTCGGGCCAAAGGAACCCAAAAACCCGGGGAAAAAAAAGTTGTTACAGTTCGGCAGGTTGCTGGGGATTTAAATTTTTCAATGTCCACGGGTTCAAACGGAAAAAAAAAAATGTAAAATTTTCCCCCCCATAAATTTCCCCAAGTTACTTTGCACTTCGTTAATGTCGGATTTTCGCAAACCGAGAAAGTGCCAAAAAAATGGGACTAACTTCAACAATGCGAGCGTCGGGATTGAATTTGTCCATTTCCCAAAAATTTTCCCCAAGGCCCCCTTTTTCTAAAAAAAAAGCCAATTTCCCCAAAAAACCCAAAAGTCCTAAAATACCTAAGACGCAAACCCGCATTTTCTCCATCACTTAGGGGAAAATGGCCCCCTATGTACCTACAGTTTTACTATTGTCACGTCGAGAAAGTTCAAAGACTGATTTTGCTAAGTTTAAATAAAAGCCGACTTCTAGACTAGGGTGACTTCCGTGTCTTTTTTACACCCACCAGTGTCCATTTCAATTTAGTGCTTTTCTCAATTCCAACCCCAAAACCCGGTAGATCTATTTGGGTTTTTTAACCCTAAAATAGAAAAACCAAGTGCTTAAAAAATTGATCCTCTTTGCAAATACTACCCCCAACAACACCCTATAGTTTTCCCCATTGAAAACAAAAAAAAAAAATTTTAACTTCTTCGCCAAAAAAAAAAAATTGAAAAAAGCCAGTGGCTGCTCCCTTTTTTAAAATTTTAATCAAAAAAAAGGGGCGGCATTGGATCCACACCCAAAAAAACCCCGGGTACTTTTGGGCCCCCAAGGAAAACACATTAAAGTTTGGGGGTTTAAATAAAATTTTAAAAAAAAATACAAAATTTTGCTTTTAAGAGTTCGATTTTCCCGGGGGGGGCAATTAATTTTTTTGCAAAATTCCCAAAAAAAAAAATTTTTTCCAAAAAACTGCATACAAAATTGCAAGGTCAATTTTTTTTTTCCCATAACTTATTTTAAATTAAAAAGAATAAACTACCAAATTATCCATACTAAAAAAAAAAAAGTTAAGCGGAATGGGGCATAAAAACTAAATAAACACGGGGGGTTGAACCCACTAAGCGTTTTAAAAAATTTCTTAAAAATTTAAAATGTTACATAATATGTTGACCTTCAAAAACCCCCCCAAATTTGTCTAAAGTTTTTAAAAAAACTAAATATATTCCCTTTTAAAAATTGTTTTTAAATTTTGTTAAAAATTACGGAAAAAAAATTTAAAAGCCCAAAAAATTTTTTTTATTTGTTTCTAATTGTACAATTAGTTGAAATAAAAAAAAAAATTAAAAACTTACCTATTATTCGTCGAAAAATAACTCCTTTTAAGCAAAAATCTCTTTTTAAATGCACAAAAAAAATTCAAAAATGCGCGCGGGGAAAAAAAAAGAGCACCGCTGGGCGAGACGAAACGCTTCTTGACGTCTACCTGCACTGAAAGCTCACTATTAAAGCTCTTTAGGAAAGCAACGAGAAGCTTCCACAAGACGAAACGCGGGGAAAACTCATCAACGCGGCCCGTTTTGCGCCGCGTCCCAGGATGCTGCCCGGGAAAATGAAAAAATGAAAAGGGGTTTTACTGGGCGATGTTTACTGATACCGGCCGGGTGTAGGCGGTTTTTTGGGCCCCGAAAAATAGTTTTGATAAATGAATTTTTTGGGAACATTTTTGGGGATAAAAAAAAAAGGGCGTGAAAAATATAATTAACATTTTTTTAAAGCCTTTCTAAAGGCGATTTCTTGAACATTTATAAATAATTAAAAATTTTTAATTTTTCCTAGGTTTTTCGGTCATTTTTTTTTTTTAAAAATTTTTAAATAAAATTAAAAAATTTCTTTGACGTTTTTGGGTTTTTTTTCAATTTAAACCATCATCAGAATCTAGAACAAAAGATGCCTTTAAAAATTTTTTTATATACAATTGGAAACAAAAACAAATAACAAAAAAATTTAAAAATTTAAAAGGGAAAAAAAATATAAAGTTACATACCTTTTGCCTTTCATAAACTTAATATCTAATAAGATTTAAAAAAATTTAAAATAAAGGTAAAAACCCAAAAACTTAAAAACTAAACGATGAAACTTTTCGCTTTACATCTTGAATGTTAGTGATGAAAAAAAAATATTTTTTAAAATGTTGGGCCCACCCCTAACTTTTTACATAACTTTGGGGTTTCCAGCCCAATAAAAAAGGGAAAAAATTTTCATTTATTATCCTTAATTTGGTCGTTATAGACGATACTTAGATTACCAGTGTCGGGCCCAAAATTTACAGTATTTTTGTTTTTTTATTTTTTGGTTTTTTAATTTTTTTTTATTTGTTTTAAATTTTGGGTTTTTTTGGGGAAAAAATATTTTTCCT
>JAHBCN010017795.1:0-17850 GCA_019359885.1 Listronotus oregonensis
AACGCTCCCGTTTGTACATTTCAGCTGTTTTAATTGTTTATGCTTCGGCACCATATAATAAAGTTGAAAATACATAGCATCGAAGTATTCTTATCCTCAATTTTAAGTTTATGTCTTTGCTGCAAAGAAACTTCTTGAGTTTGATAAAAGTTCTTCTGGCTATCTCAATTTTGGTTTTATTTCTTGTAACTGTTTAGCAGTTTCATTTATTATTTTGCCTAAATATTTGTAATGTTGTACTCTTTCAATTAGAGCGTTATCAATTGCTAAGTTTAGGCCTATATTTTGTTGTTTCGTGATAACCATAGCTATAGTGAAAGACCGTAGATATTTTAGGAATAATCATCTAAGATTTGTCAAGAAACTCAAAAAACGTGTTAAAATTTTGTAAACGGTTGTAAAAGGGGGAAGGAAAGATCTGATTTGGCTGACAGTGTTTAAACTCTCTCATAGAAAGGCCTTTGTTTTTTCAAATATAAAAAAACTAAAATAAACTAATTTTTTCATAACCTTACAAACAACTAAGAGAAGAGAAACCAGTTTATAATTTATTGAAAGCTTTTGGTTCCTTTCTAATAAACGAACTATACACGACCGTACTTTCAGCTTTTTGGAAATACACCCTTTAAGTAAGTTAAAAAGTAAGAGTAAGTACATGTTTAGGGACATGTTATCGAAGACAATTACCGGTATGCCCTTCACTCTAGATAACTGCTTGGTATTACGAAAAAGGATGAATTTTTTCTGCTTATTAACACAAAGGTAATTTTTGTAAGTAATCAGTATATAAACTCAATATTATTAATAATAACGAATAGCCATATATCTTTCACGTATTTACGCATTAACAATCTAGAAGCGAAATATATTGTCTTTGTGGTTTTAACAACTAAGGCACAATTAAAGGATTTTTTCATTTTGCTTCTATTCTACACAAATTAAAGGTAATTAAAGAAATTGATCAAATTATAAGAAATGTTTCTTGTCTCTTTGTTTTCATAAATTCTCGTAAAGATTTTTAAACACGCCGTGCTTAGCCCACCAGATCTGTATTTTTTAGTGTAGAAATAATGACAGAGCATAAAATATTAACAAAGAAACCAATAAGAAATCCACCAGAGCTGAACAAAAAATAATCAAAGACACGCAATTCCACAAATCTGCCCCTGTGATGTATTGCTTGCTATTAACAGCAGAGAATAAAGCCAAAATCAATAGGTGATCATATATGATTTACGAGGCATTATTTAACACTTATTCGGGAGATGGGGGCAGTGGTAACCACAATGGTCACAATATTTTACATTATTACGATACAAATGGTATCGTCATATTAAGGCTGCAATTCACTTATTTTTAGACATGAAAGCTCGTTTAACTAAATCTGGAAAATTAGGTTCAAGAAAACCCTTTAATTTTTGAATTTATGTCAGTAATGAACGTTAAAATACATTAGGCATATTTATAAACCCATTAATGACTAGCGTTCCATATATAAAACGTCTAACACCACCCTAGGATAAGTCACGTAATTAAATTTAATACACACGGACATCAGTGAGATCAGTTGAATTAGTATCACGCAAGACGTATTTGCTTTGTTTATGTGCTAAGTGTAAGAAGCGGCAAAAATGGCTAGACGAAATATGTAAATAGTTAATTTGTATTTATTTATTAAAATTTTGCCTCTACAAAAAATATGTTGAAAGGCTTTGGATGTTGTTGATTACTACAATAATTTTAAATACAAAAAAAAGAGTTTAAACTGCTTTTTAATTGCGTTTCAGACAAGGAACACTAGGTTTTTAAAGTAATTTTTTGGTTCGCCACCTCTAATGTATTATTTTAATTTTTTTAGCCTTTTGGTAAAAGATGTGGCTGATTTATTCGAAAGTAATGATTTTTCGGAAGATTTGATGATGCTGTGTAATCCGTTTTTATTTAACCGCCTGAATTTAGAGAATTATCGGATAGAGATGGTGATTCTGAAGGACTATTGGACAATCTGTCAGGTAAACAGCTTCAGGCTAAAGAGGAGCTTGTGATGGAAACTGGCGTTAGAGTAGAAAGTTTGGATGAAGAAAATGAAAATGATGATATCCCAGAGGACGTACGCTCTTAACATTCGTCAAGAAACGTGTAGAACATTTGAAATGGTTGAAGCAAACGGACCTACCGGGTGAAAATGTAACCTTGTTTCCAGAATCCGATACCTCCAGGTATAGAAATATGAGGCCAGTTGAGACATTCTAACCTTTCATTAGAAATGATATAATTAACTTTTTTATACAGGAAAGCAATAAATACTCATCATTTAAAAATAGCTTAAATCCAAATACTACCCAAAAAAAGCTATTGTGATTCTGGGGAAAGATCTTAGAAACATTAGAGAGTATAAAGCTATGAGGCGTGACAGGTTTATAAAAATTATGAGATTTTTACATTTCTCAGATAATACAAAACTTGACCCTAGGGACAAAAAGATCAAACTCCGACCATTAATTGATAAATTAAAAATTAATTTTTAAGATCACTTCATCCCAACTAGAGAAATTTCATATGACGAAAGTATGGTTGAATATTACGGCCGTCATGATTGTAAGCAGCAAAAAAAAATATCTTATTAATTTTTAATTATATCAAGGTGCCATACCAAATTCTAATCCTGAGCACCAAAAAGAATTTGGTAAAGTCACAGCTCCACTAATTCAATTGATCGATGATCTGCCAGAAGAAAAAAATCGTTACCATATCATTTTAACTTTGACAATTTATTTATTTTTATTAAATTTGTAGCATGCTTAAAAAAACAGAATACAATGAAACTAGCACAGTAAGAGAAAATCGATTGACAAAAAATTGCCCATTGTCAGATTTAAAAACTATGAAAAAGGCAAAGTGAGGTGATTCTGATTATGCATCGACTAAAGATAGGCAAATAATAGTGTCTAGATGGATGGATAGTCTTTATGGTAGCATCAACCTTTCACCCTGTTTTTTTACTGGCCAACGCCCAAAGGTTCTCAGCTACTGAGAAAAAAAATTACCATAAACGCCCTAGATGCGTTCAAAAATATAATGAATTTATGGGGAGCACTGACCAAATGGATTCTAATTTTAACGTTTACCGAATAAGTATTAGGCTGGCGCTGGCCAATTTTCACTAGGTCAATATAAGCAGCAATTTAAAATGCATGGGTCGTGTATAAAAGTCACCAGCCAAAAATGCCACAATTATAATTTAAGAGACATTGCACAGACTTATCTTAAGAAGTACCAAAACCTGCCTAAGTCAGCTGGAAGATTAGCTTTATATTCAAGTGACTCCAAAGTATCTCCAGATGTTCGCCTTAACAGGAGAGACCATTTGGTAAAATATTTACCAAATAACAAACGTCGAAGATGTTCAGGGCCCAATCACAAGGAAAGCTCTGTACGTACTCAGTGTCAAAAATGTGACGTGGGCTTATGTATTGACTGTATTGTTAATTTTTATGGCTAATGGAAGTGTTATTTTAATGTAGGACACTAAATAAAATTTTTAGCTATCTGCAGTATTCCTTTTACTCTTGACACCTTAAGTAGGTAGTTTCATATATTGAGTTTTTTTTTCTTTATAAGACAAGCGTTTCAAATATGGCCGCCATTTTGAAACAGGCTTTAAGAGACATCTTTTTTAAATTAAAAATTTAGCTTTAGGATTATTATGATTCAAAAATTCAACCCTTATTTAAATTTGACAAAAATTTAAAATAAATTCCTTAATGTTGAAGATGTTAAAATTAAAATAATAATATTAAACAAATAGGGTAAGCAGATTTAATAATTTTTTTTATAAAAATGGTTAACAAATATTGCTTTAAATAAAAAAAAATAACCCCTTCGGTCTTAATTAAAGGTATTTGTTTTACACATGATCTACCATACAGAAATTTCTTTAGTATGAGCCTTTTTATTAAATAGTTCTTGTCAGCTGCTCTGTGCTTTTACATACAAAAGTACAATTGTAGTTAGTAAATTCACCCTGCAAACTAGTTACCATAGTTATTACTTTTAGATCCGCACACTCTTTCCACCTGAAAACTTTGTATTTTATTAAATATTTAATAAATTATTTATTTTAAAATATTTCTTTAAAAATAGTTAAACAGGCAATTTGTTTTGACGCATGCTGATTGCCGTTATAAGGCAAATAAGGCATTTTAGTTTATTCTTCTTTCGTTCCTGGTACCACAAGTTCCAATATTATGCTCTAAATTCAAATAATTCAAATAATAACTAGGGCTATAAAACAAGCTGAATTATCTGAATCTAGAGTATAATGTTGGAACTTGTGGTATCAGGTACGAAAACATCATAAAGAACACTTGAGCGTAAAAACCCAAAATCATTATTTTCAACTTTCCAATCTTCACAAGTATTATCGTCATCATTCGGGATATCTACATCTACAGATTTGCTTTTATTAGGAAGCAAAAAAGCAAAAAGCAAAAAAGAAGGTATATTTCTACTATAAGCTATGGATTTCGATGCAAAATTTATATCAGGATACTTTATATTATGTTTAATTTTCTTTGAAAACTCTTGTATATTGGTTATAGACTTTTAACCCACCGTACAAAAAAAGAACCAGTCGTAGGTATACAATAAAAAAAATAGTTTTAAAACAATCGTACCTAGTATGCTTAGTTAAAGTTTTCGAAAGGTTATACTGTACCGAGATGACCTAACATCAATTATAAAGGGCATACTGGGTACCATTGGTCCTTTTTTTCTACATCGAGCTGGCGATCTATTATACCAAAGTAGTAATTAGAGACACACATATTTTCTAAAAAAAAGTTAGTTTCGGCGTAATTACGATTTGGCCCTGTAAATTTAACTTTAGACCAAAACGACTTGCAATGACGTAAGTTCTGCCTAGTTTTAATGTAAGTTTTTTTTCTGTACTAGTTTTTGTTGAGGTGTTTTTGTCAAATCAATATAAACAGATTATAGTGTTCTATTTTTTAAATAACTTATTGAAAATCCAAAGTGTTTTATTATCCATAATAACTTTGCTTAGTATTCAATTCACTCCGCTTTCATCTGAGATGCAATACTGGAACTTAGCTGCAATGGCCAGTGTCGATCAATCATTGTGAATATGTACGGTTAGCGGCTCATGCCGTAGATACCGTCTACTTTAATACCTTCACCATTTTAAAAGGGTTGCAAAATCCATCAGACCTAAGTTTTTCACTCTACGATTAATCTTGATAGTATACAATATTCTGAATACAATGACGCCTCAAATGTCATTTTTGACATTTTTGCGTCACAATATTTAGTTTTTTTAAATTCCAGTCGAGAGTGCCTTAACCACGTTAGATTTAATATATTTTATTGGATGGTTTTTATTATTTTTTATGGCTTTTTGAACGAGTTTATTGACACTAAAACCATATATATGGTTTAAAGGGGCCCATACATTGCGTCTTTCTTCGACAATTTTGTTCGACGAACAAGTGGTTTTGAACAAAAACCACATAAGACCGAAGTGTGTGGCCAATTTTGTTCTGCTAAGAACAAAATCGATAAAAATATTCACGTTGTGCCTAATTATATCCGTAGGGTTTTTACGAAGTCATTTGCTTTTATAACATAACCTGGAAGTCTAAAGTATGTGGCACAAACATTTTTAAACCTATTTAGTTTAAACAGCGTACTTTGTGATAAAAATATGAAGTATCTCCAGAAAATTAACAGAATAGTTTTTTGTATAGTTTTTTATGTTTATGGCGAAAAAAATCTTGCAAAGACAGTAACAGACTTAAAATAGATAAAGCCAATAATCAGTTATTAACAAAATTTAAAGAAGAAAAGGTTGATGCTATTAAATTATTATTTATAATTTATATTAAATAAATAAATTTTTAAGTTGATTTAATAAGTTGATATGAGAAAACTGATTCTCTCTTTTAAAGTCATTTTTTACTCACGTCGTTCGTTTCTTTTTATTATTTTTTAATTTTACAACCATAGCCGCCGGCACTACACATAAATATATTGTTTTCATTGTTCATGGACAGGTAGTGTGTGAGCAATAACCTTTACTTAATTTTAGTTTTGTATTTTTTTTAAACAAATTTCTTTGTCGAACAAAGACGCAGTGTATGAGCCCCTTTAGTGTTATTAAACCCATCCAAAGTAGCCATAAAAAATAAAAGACGAACAGATTTATTCTATGATCCAAAACACAGGCCCACACAAAAAAGTGGTGTGTGCTGGGTGTCGGTCAAGGATTTTCTGGAGTATTTTTTTTCCGCTGAACACGAACCTGAAGTCAAAATTGGGGATCAAACAGCAAATAATAGAAAAAAAGCATAAATTCAGATATTAACTATTTTTATTTTAATTTAAAACGGCAATGTCCTAAAAACTATAAAAGATACACGAAATGTTATAGGACATAAACAATGTATTTTTAAAAGGCCTTTAATTTAAGTAATATAACCTTTTTGTCCAAATGTAATATTTTTCTAGTTATAATCAAAAAAACGAAGTTTCAGGATTTTTTCAAGGTATACCTCTGAAAAGAATGTGTAAATTAAATGTTTTTTTTATATTGTTTCTGCAAATTTTAGGTAATGTGGGATCCAAATAAATAAAATAACTAATTTATTATTAAAAATTCATATTAATAAAAAAAAACTTTCCCTATTTTGGACTCAAATGTTTTATTAAAATTACATTTTCGTTTATATCTCCTTTATTATTTATTTTATTAAAAATGTTAACATAACGTTTTATTTGGAAATTTAAAAAGGTATCTTTTTGTTTTATGAAATTTTTTGTATCTCTTATAGTTTATATAGTCGTAGTCCAAACGGGTTTTCCATTCGTGGTAGCAAGTTTCTGCCAGTAGATATATATATATTTTGAGGTCTTCTCGATTTTTTGTTGGTTGACTCCCAATTTTGACTTTGGTCGCGTGTTCAGCGGAAAAAAATATGCCAGAAAATCCTATTTACACACCCAGCACACACCACTAATTTTTTGTGGGCCTGTGAAATTAACCAATCTAATGTCAAAAGGCAGTCAGTGCTATGATGTAACAGTCGGGTTATATAACCCCAGAGTTATATAACTCCACAAGACTTTGTTATTGCCACTATGGAGTAAAAAAAATAATTCAAGAAATAAGAAGTTTTTGGTTAATAAATCATCAGCAAAATACTCTTTACTTATTTATATTATCTTTAAAACACATTACCTTACATAACTTGCACAGAAACACCGATTTTTTGCCTTTTATTTTTGTAAATAAACTTGACAGTTCATAAAATCAATCATGACAATCACTCAAAATCCGACTAGATTGCCATGAGATAACCCGTTATTAATTTTTTTCCGATGTTTAACTCTAAAGAATAACCTGGCCCCTCGAGATACGGGTTAAATAACCCCGCTCGTTGTTAATGCTGTCTTATAAGTATCGATATCTTGTGTCAGTCCGGATCGTAATTAAAAAAATCGATAAAGTTAAATATCGTAATAAAAAAAACTTCGTGTTTAAATTACCGCCTAAATTTTAAAATGGATTTCAGATGGTATTGCAAAAGACTTATAAAAATAACTAAATTATTATTACTATTATTCCTGACCAAAGGAAGTCATAACTTACATTTATTTAGTAATTATTAATCACTTAAATTGTTTAACACAAAAATTAAAAGTAATTTTCTTTAAGCACATACCTATAGAGGCAGCCTTACTGCTTAGCATTGCGATCAAGCGTGTGAAAGAGAAAAAATAATATATCCCTTCCCGTCCACCAATCAGCACGCTGGGAGAAAGTAAAAGGAACTAAACTTGTTCTTCTCTATCTTTCTCCCAATCATGCTGTTTGCACTGCCGAACAGTAAGGCTTCCTCTAGGTACGTCCAATTTATTTGATACTAAGCTTTCAGATTACACCTACTAACGTTAGCATTGCCGCTTGACTATGCAAATAAGCGTACTAGATAAAAATAAAATAACGGTATAACCTTTCTCTCTCGCTTCGCGTGCTAATATTTGTCGACTGCTTCTCCAATATTCAAAAGTTTCCGTCAACCACGCGAAGCGAAAGAAAAAGATTGTACCCTTATCTACTTTCTCGCACGGCCTAGAAGGTATATGCTTACAGATTCTGAGCTTACAGCTTAGTATCTCCGAGCATATATCTACAAGAGGCAGCCTTGCCGCTTGGTCATGCAAACAAGCCTGCGAGTAAAAAAGAAAATAAGGATATAATCTTTCTCTCTCACTGCGCCGCCCCGCTAATATGGAAAGGTTCTACCGACCAATATTAGCACGCGGAGCGAGAGAGAAAAGTTGTACCCCTATTCACTTTCTCGCACGCTTGTTCGCACGGCACAGCAGTAGTATATGCTTTAAGCGTAGACCTAGTAGAGGTAGCCTTTTCGCTTGGCCGTACAAACTATGGCCGTGCGAACAACCTTTCTTTCTTGCTCCATATGCTGATTGGTCAGCGATAACTTTTTAATATAAGCGGGAACTCTAAACATTATTAGCTATAGAGAAATAATATACCCTTATATTTTTTTTCACTCGCACACGTGTTTGCAAGGAAAGGCTGACTTAAAAAAGTATAAATATGTTTAAAACTAAGTATCTTCGAGGATATACCTACTAAGGGCAGACCTGCTACTTGGCCGTGCAAACAAGCGTGCGAGTGAAAAGGAAAATATGGGTATACCCGTTCTCCCGCTAATACTAAAAACTTAACGCCGAAAAATATCAACACGTGAAGCGACAGAGAAATATTTTCCTTTTCCATCGCACGCTTGTTTGCACGGCCAAGTAGCAAGTCTGCCCCTAGTAGGTATATGCTTTTGCTTTGAGCATATATCTACTCAAGATACTGCGAACAACCTATTTTCTTTCTTAATGTGCTGATTGGTTAGCGAAAACTTTTTAATATTGGCGGGGTCGTCGAACAATCAGCACGCGAAGCTAGAGGGAAAGGTTATACCCTAACCACAACTAAGGTTCGAGCATATACCTACTGACCAATCAGTACGCAGAGTGGTAAATAAGCAGTCTGGAGCGCAAGAAAAAGGTTACAGACCTATTCTTTTTTCTGTCTGGCACGCTTGTTCGCACGACTGAGCGGCAAGGCTGCCTCTAGAAGGAATATGCTTGAAGGTACTTAGCAAAAAATATCGATACCTATTTCTAAGATGGCAGGTCTGTTTGTTATTTAGTGATACCTTATACTTTTACTACAGCTCAGGTAGTCTTGTGAGGTAGTCCTAAAAATACACATAAGAGCGCTGACGTAAAACGTATATTCCGAAATGGCTTTCATAAATGACGATTTCGACAACGTTAATCACAGATTGTGCTAGCTTCACAGTCTATAAAAAAGTTTTGCGTCAAAGTCAAACGTCAAATTTATCTATTTTTAACCTCCTTACTTTTTTAAAATTTCTCATAGAACAGGTTTTAAAATAAAAAATCTGCAATTTTGTTTCTATAGTACTAAAAAATATCCACATGCCTAAAAAGCTACGTGCAGGTAAGTTAAACAAATTTATTTATTTAGCATTATTTTAAGCTTACATGTTTCTTATGGAATATTTCCTAACAAAGCTTTAAAACTTACAACATTTTGGTTTTTAGATTGTTTAAGCAGCAAAAAATGGAAAAATGACCAATGTAATGTAATGATGGTAAATTACAGATATATCTATAAGAATGAAACTGGGTGCTTTACAACAGCAATATAAGCTGATAAAAAATTTAGTTGGAATAATTTTCAAGTTATACCAGGATCCTGACCTCTTGCAACAATTGACCCAATAGTAAAATATGAAGGTACTATTGTTACTATACTATTTTTATTTTTAAAACTATGTAACAACTTGTCATTTACACTGTGTAGTTCAGGTAACAGTAACAAAATTTCCCACCATTTTTTCGTGCCAGGACAATTTTTATCATAAAAAATACTAGAAAATTAATTTGAAATGCACTATTTGTAGTGTTTTTAAAATGCTATTCTTGTTGAGTACAGCCTGACAATTTTAAAGCAATAAAAGCCTGTTGGTTAGTTATAAAAATATTAACTTTAACTTTGTCTTACAAAACTGTTGGGTTGTAACTATGTTTTATATTTTGCTAGCATATTTTAAAGAAATCTTTATAAAATGGAACCATTTCGGCACAGTTTATACCGTACAACGAATCAGTTATTTAACTCTCCACCTGTTTTGAAGCCATAGAATTCAACCAATAGGAACACTTTCCTCATATTCTGGGCATGCTCAATCTGCCAATTGATATGAGGACGATTTCTTTTATTTATAATAACCAATCCGGTCTAGTTTTGTCTTTTTCTGTTACGACAGTTTAACACAACAGAGAGAGATGAACAGATGCCGCACCTGATTGAATCAGAAAGTGAACGCACCAGTCAGGGCTGGTCTATCGGTTTTTGTTATTTATTTTTGATCGTCAGGTCAGCTGGTGTATTAAATTGTTTAGAGGTTGGAAGCGTTGTTTATTTTTCGGTGATTTCAAGTGATTTGTTTAATGGCCGGTTGCACCAACAATTTTAAGGAACACTTAGCGTTAAGTATTCCTTAAATCTCCAATGTAGCCAATCACATTGCTTGTTTGGCTATTTTAAGGATTACCTTGTGCTAAGGGTTCCTTAAAATTGTCGGTGCAACCGGCCATAAGTGTGTTGGATTTTTTGACAATTAATTTGTAAAAAGGTGACTAGTGTTTTCAGGTTTCATTTTTAAAAACCATGGTTGTGCGTTGTTTTGTCTGCAAAAGTTACATGAAAGCCAATCCAGCTTTAGAAGACTAATATTCTTCAGCATTTATAGGCCTATTATTTATAAGTGTAAGATAATATAACCATACATTTAAATTTAAACAAGAATAGAGTGGCAAGGAAATAGATATGTCATATTTTTAAAGTTATTTTTTTTTTTCGAAAACTAGATCCTGAATTAGTATTCAGTCTGTCAAAAACAGACGGTTGTTACCCTTGTAGTAATTTCTATCCAGTGGTTCTAGAAATGTATAGGTATTCGTTTTATTTTACTGCGGTGGTTATTTAAATAATCTAACTGCTTCCTTGAAACTTCGGGTTACTTTGAAACTCTGTAAGGTAAAATTTTGTTTCCTCTATGTCTTGGGTGTACGTAGGCCTAAGAATTATATTTTATGACTTTAGTTTTTGATTTAGCTATTTACTGGATGGTGATTCTTCTATATGTGTGATAATAGGCTACTTTCACATTTTTAAATCTTATACTGTACTGTAATGTTCATTCTCGGCTTGCTTCGGTTTGCTCGGTATGAGTCAAAAAATTTATTATTTTTCATTTTCCCGGCACGTAAAAGTGTCCTATTATTAAAATTTTGTATGACTAATAAAACTGTACTCGAAATTTTTTTTCTTGGTCACTTGACCATATTATATATTTTTGTTAAATATACTTACACATCAAATTTTTAACATGACTTTCATTTATTGAAATGGCTACCTACAAGAATAATAAATCAATTATGTAAATTCGTCCTATGTTCTTCAACATCAACATTTATTTCTCTTGAGGTAGCCCAGCCTTTAATGGTTTTATAATGAGCGACCGAACCAGTTTTTAAATAAAAATTTTCAAATACATCATTTTATGCAATTTTTTCCACCTATTTAAACCTACCTGCCTACCAGCTACCAAATTATGTGTAAATAAGTGACCATTCTCAATTACGTTTCCTAGGGTTCTTTTTTTTTTACCAATTCCACTCAAGTTGCTGCATATCATTTAATTAACTAATTTGGTTAAATTAATTCCAGTCCGGCCCTGTCGAGCTTCAGCTTGCGATTTAATCACAACATTTTTAACACATGGAGCGCGTGCGCGAAATATGAGGAAAGAAGGAAAAAGTCAAAACTGGCTTCATCCAAATAAACAGAGTTAAATAACTGATTCGTTGTACGGTATAAACTGTGATTTCGGTATAAATATTACTTTGGCATGTACCAAAAAGGAGTTTTTAATACTGTTACATTTTCATAACAAATTAAATCTTTTAATATGTTCTTGTTGAGATTACTTACCTGAAAAGTTTCTAGAGAATGGGACCACAATGGGTGCAAATCTCGGGGTATAGCGAACTGAGTGTGCTCAGCCCTCAGATGAGCAGATTAATGTTAACAGTTTTTTTAAAAAGATGTTTGCATTATAAATTTCATTGCAATACAAAAAATAAAATATAAGTTTAACTAAGTTTATAATAAATCTAACTGCTTGAATTATAAAAGACATTTAAAATACAGTACATTAGAAAACATATCATGATAATCATAAAAAAATATTTGTAATATATAATATTAAGCTAAAAGATAACATTGGATAAACAGCTTAAGCGCTATGTACATGTGTAACTAAAATGTCATCCACATTGGCCATGACACTGTTCCTTTTGTTCTTTTCAAATTTTACAAACCAAAGGAAATGTGTAGCCCTGCACTATAGTACAACTGTATATTGTAATAAAGTACCATTCCTAGGATGTTCGTACTATTATTCTTACTTTCAGAATTTAACAACACAAAAAAATAAATCAATAACATAAAAAAGGAAAAGAAAACCGAAAAAATATTAAATTGATAATAATATTTCATGTATGAAAAAGATAACAAAAAAGTAAATTAAAAAGAAAATCGTTTATCGTTATTCCTTAGTAATAGGGTTAATGACTTACTTTTTTACCGCAAATACATAGCGCTTTCTCTTCTTTTTGTAACTAGCAGAAGTAATCCATAAAATCTACTCTATTTTAAAATTAAGATTTTCTAACTTATTTTTATTTTTAGTGAATAATGGCAATTGACATCCTGAAGGCGTAAGGACAAGGAACCAAATAATAAATAACTATTTCAGATGAACTTGTAATTTAAGTTTTTTTTTTGTATATGTATGTGTGTTTGGACCTTAAATTAAGTTAGGTTATATTTATAAACATTTTAAATTTCGTGCAAACTAGTAAGAACCCTAACAAAGTCGTTTCTGCAGATATTTCATGAGTTGCATCTTGCAACATGGTGGCATCGCAGCACGGTTTACTTAAGAACAAATATTTAGAAATTTACTAACAAGTTAAAACAGTGTATCTTAATATTTTTTAAAGTTTAGATTTGCCTATTTTACAACACTAAAATATGAACATTTCTACAGTCTACTTAATGAACAAATCACATAACTGTGATCCAGTACATAGTTAGGTCACCATGTGTTAATTCCTTTATTTATTATCTTTTTACAAACATGTTATTAAACTTTAATTTAACTTGTTGCAACCTTATCAATTGACGCCCCAAAAATTCTTTGAATAAAACCCTATCGGCATAAACCAAAAAAAAAATCATGATCATGCAGGAATGTGAAGTTTATATTTTTGTGTAATTATTAACTAAAAGAACCAATAACAGAGACTTTTTATTGGACACTACATTTTTTTTTTTGGTTTAAGCTTGACGATAGAGTTTTATTGCAAAATATATTTGTAAGGAGTAAACTAATAAAAATATTAGGATGACAACATATAAGGCCAAATTGTGTTAAGAAACGTAATTCTGTATCTTTAATAAAGTTCATATAATTTTTAAGATAAAGTTCGTATACAAACTACATAACATTACAAAATTATCAGGAAATATGATGCTAATTAGAGGCAGGGCTTGACAAAGTACGAAAAAATATTTTTGTGAAGACTCTTAATAAAAAAGTATCAGGGACGAAATAATATATTCAAAATGCCGCTTTTGTCGTTAAATCAGAAAGATACTAAATATCCGCAATCTATCTGAATCTATCTACTGAAATGAACTTCTTAGGGTTTGCAGCATTTTCATGGTATTATTTTATTATTGAACTCTTTGGATTTCTCATAGTTGTTCCAGGACCAATGTTCATTTTCAAGATAAGGGTATTTTCACATACTTCAGATACAATAAAATTTTCTTTTAATGTCCTAAAAATAATTTAATTAGCAATATAGGTTTATAAGCTTGGCAGTTACTTTTGTACTCTTTTGTTTATTTTTTCTTTATTGTGCATTAAAAAATATATTAAAATTATTGCACTTCTATAATATTAAAATGTATTTAGAAAGAACATATTTTTTTTAAAAAAGAAGTTTACCCAAAGAAAAAAGAAAAATCTTTTATATACCATAAAGTTGTAAAAAAAATCAATTTTAAAAATTGAATTCTTACAGTGAATACCTTTTGAGTAGTCGGTTAAGTTAATATATAAACTTTTAATGGAAATTATTCATATTTTTGCAAAACGTAAGTTAGTAATAATAATTTTAGTTTTTTAGTTTTTATTATTTACTATTAATGTACTCTAAAAATGATTTATTAAATACCTAAGAAGTAAGTATTTTTAAAATTTTCTGTGTGTTTTTTTTTGATTATAAATAGTTAAGCAAATTATAATGTAATATGCATCTTAGAGAAATAAACAACTTTTAAAAGCACAAGTTTTATACATATATTTTGCAAAAGCCCCCCCTACTTTAGTAAATACACATATTTTTTTTAAGTTTAATTTATTTTTAGTCAATATGACATTTCTTAAAAAAAAATTGCAATGATTGTAATATATTGTTCATTTTAAAACATAAATATATTACTATTTTTAGGTAAGTAGTTGCCTACAATTCATGGAAGTATACTGTTAGGTGAAATTATTTTTATAAAAAAAATTGGTCTGTCTTTTCACTTTTTTTTTTTCTACTAGAAGGGAAAATAAATAAACTTCCAAATAGCATATTTTCCAAATACGTTTTATGATTTATATTTAACATTTATTAAAGTTCAAAATGAAAATGATTTACATAGTAAAAAAACAAAAATATAGAGGTTTCTCTTGTCGAACACAATGTAGTATTTGTGTATTATTTTGTGCATAAATGTGGCACTAAAACAATTATTTTAAATTTAAACTAGATCATTGATAAGTTTAAGTAGCAGAATTAAAATGTATTTTAAGTTCTATTTGTTATAAATGGTAACTTATGATGAAAAATGCTTTTTGCAACCAGGTATCGGGTTAATGCCTAATGTACTACCAAATTAATTTAGTAATCTATAATATATAAATTTAATATTGGGGGAAAACAAATCAAACTAATTTTGTAATTAAATTATTACTTAATGTAGCAAAATACGTCTTGGAAAAAAAGATACTTTTAAATGAAATATTTGCCACTTATATATATATATATAGGTAAATAAACATATTTTACTAACCAGAATTTAAAGGGATACAAAGATCAACTATTCCAGTAAATTTTATACACATTCATTGCAAATACATAAAAAACTTGTGTAAATGGCTTTCTTTGTTGAACTTTAATTTAATTGGCTAAAGATAAATTTTTCTGTAGTGCTCTGGAAAATCTTCATCTTTGTTATTAAATAACTATGTATAAATGTCATTGGCTAATTTATCTACTTAGGGGGTATTTCTTTAGTGTTTTTCATTTTTAGGGACTCTAACAAACTAAAACATAAAAAGAGCCTTTATATGTTTTGATCATCAAAATTCTATTTTTTATGGTAATACATCATATTTATTTTTTGGTCTTTATTAGTGGTTTATTTCTTCTGCTTCTACGACGACAAAAAAAACTTTTTCACAGCCCTAATAAATGGCAAAATGAGTTTCTTTTATTCCCAGAAGTAGAACGTATAGTTTTTCGGGGGCCTTAAAACAGCAATTTCTTATAATCTTTAAAGGGCCAAAAAAGGTTTATTTTACAAACCAAAATAACGCCAAAATTTAAATAAGGTTAGATTGTCAACTTGACAATTTCAAGGTTTCTTTCCCTTTTTTCATTTAGTTTGAGCAAATGGGATTTTTCCCAAATTTAAGGATTTTATTTTGATTATCGCACCTTGTTTTTTTGATGGAAATTCCGAACGGGATGAGAGTTATATAACCCGGGGTTATTTAACTCTAATGTTACATCATAACCTGATAGTCTCTACTGGTAAATTTAAAAAAAAACTAAATATTTTGACGCAAAAAGTGTCAAAAATGAATATTGGGCGTCATCAATTTAAAACGATACATACTATCCCGAATAAGAAAAAATATGCCGGTTCTCATTTAAAATTAAAAATGCTAGTCGCTTCCATTAAACCGGAAGTGATACAAAACAGTTGCATACGTCAAACAAAGCATATTATGTAAAGAAACTTTACATACAAGATTAAAAGTTTTTACCCAAAAAAAATGAACGTATAGCTGATTTAAAAAAATAATTTTAAATTTTAAATTAAATTACTACTGGATTTTTGGGGAAAAGGGAACCTTTCCAATTTGTATAGTCAATTTATAATTAACTTTGAAAAATGTATTTTAATTAAAAAAAAAGAAACGAAGGAATCAAGGGTTGGATCTCGGGCTATAATAACCTATTTCAGCCAGTGAAATTTAAGGTGCAAATTTTTTTTTTTGTTTAACCAACTACATGAAGCACGTAAGTTTCACCCCAAAAAAGTCAACTGGGTTAAAAGAGGGTCCAATGAACGATTGTAACACGATATTGTCCAAAATGGTGGGGCGCTGTGGCTTTTACAGCCCTCATCTGCAGAATAAGTGCCAAATAATGGCTAATAAATCAAGATCATTTATCGATTTCATCTCATTTTTCTGTTAAAAACATTGGGGTGTTTAAGGATTTGGGATTTCGACTGTTAATTACTTTCTAGAGTTTGGTATTTGTTAACTTTTGGGTGCATACTATGTATTAAGGACTAAATAACTTCCTTATACAAATAAAAAATGTTGTTGTTTTTTCTTAATATGCTTATAGGTTTTTATCCAAAAAATGTCTAAACCAAACCCAAAAAAAAATTTACTGAAGAAGCAGCGACAGGTTTTTTAAGTTTTTGGAAACAAATGGTATGTTTAATATAAATGTTACGGTCAATGTAATAAAGTGGTTTATTATGACATTCACCTGAATGTGAATAATTAAAAAAAATGAACGAAAACTAACCAAAACTTACAACTTTGGTGCGTTCTGGTTAAAAATAATAATTTTGGTTAGTTGTGGTTATTTTTGGTTAGGTTTAGTTCAGTTTTTTTTATTTTTCATTTTTTTCATTTTTATATTTTCCCTGGGGGAAAAAACATTTTTTAATAAACCTCGATACGACTGGTAAATTTTAACATCAGGTGGCTATATTTAAGGTTTTGAATTATAGAACTTTTTACAAGAGACTTTTTTTGTATATTTAATAATAAAAAATTTCCCATGTGCTGCCAACTTATGTACTAAGTGTCCAAATAAGAAAGGACGTTGGCTGTATCTGGGAAAATGTTTATCGCACAGCGTTGAAAAAAATGTTTTTATTAAAAGTGGTCGGGAAACAGCTGGGAAAATTTTTTTCAAGTTTCTAAAATGGCCACTAGGGGGCGTAACTACAATTTTGAATCTAAAAGTGATGTTTCTGTGAATTTTGCTATATTAACCTTTAAAAATAAAATACCTGATCTTTATAGTCGAGCATAATATGAACCTTTTGTTTGAAAATTTTGCTATTTTCTAAAAATAAAGTGGTGGGGGGTATTCAAAGGTTTCGAAAAAAATCTGTATCTTTAAAACGGCCAAGCCAATTTTAACAAAGTAAGGTCAGTTGACAAGAGTTTTCTTGGGCTATATATGTTATAATATTTAAAGTTTGTTAGTTTTCATGTCGCCCCTAGGGGGGATTTTACGATGTTCTGACAGAAATGTTTTTTTTTTTTTAAAAATGCATTG